>BMAO01001044.1:0-19689 GCA_019973975.1 Trichonephila clavata | reverse complement strand
TTTATTCAACTGATAAAGGTTGCATACCTTTTCTCTACTATTTTCTTCAGATCTATACAGATAATATTTTTACTATCAGTATCATATAAGTACATGACACTGTTTATAATTTAAATACATATTATGTTAATACTAAATAATTAGCTCGGGCTAACGGAACATATTCAATTACAACCTAGGTTTAAATGTATTTAAAAAAATAAGAGAACACAGTATAATTTAATTGACGAAAATCGGTCAAAAATCAAGTGTAATTTTTTAGCCTAAATTATTCTTGATATACTTTTCTATAACCTCACAAAATTTAAAAGCTCTAACTTAAAAACGCAGAATTATTACGCTTTACATTCGTCATTATTCACATCCCTATGGTAAATCAGAGCTTTAAACTTACTTTTTTCAGAAAGATAAAATAACTAGTTCATCTTCATTTAAATTGCTAAGGCTTTTTTTTCTTTTGTGCCTAATATTTTGAAAATTTTTTACCTATTGCTAACAGAATAATAATAATGGTATGCATTTTTTAATTAAAGCAATACTTATTTTTTAAAAAATAATTGAACTCTGAACTTGTTTGTTTTTACGGAATTTCCAAAAATATTCATAAAAAGAAGTATTGTACAAATACCAATCATGTTATCGCAAAACCCAACCAACTTTTGTTATACATAGTTTGACATACTTGTAAAATCAAATTCCATGCTTGCACGTAAATGGTTGTAATAGTAGTAGCATTTTAAAATCAAATCGCAAATTTTAAGTTTCTTTCTTAAAAAATTAAATGGTTAGGATTTTATGAAATTTTGAGCACAAAATCTGTTTTCATAGTATACACACATAGGAGGCAACCAAAATTTTTGAAAATGTTAAATTAAAAGGTTTTTGTGTAAATCGTACTCCCCATGTTGCCTTAAATTAAACTATCAAAGACAGTGTTAGATAGGGTAACATTTTTGGAAGATTGCTTAACAATATTTACTGCCTAGTTATCTTCAGGCTTTATTCACTACATGTAGTATTTAGAATTTCTTTTAAGACATTTTTTTAAAAAATATATGATTTCCGAAGTTTGAAAAAAAATAAAAATTTCTTTAACAAAATTAAATAGAGATGTAAGTTTTAATTCTGTTTTTGATCATTGCGAACAACTGCACGATAGGATAAAAAGATATATTCCATTTTTAATTCCAGATATTTACAAACAGTTGGCAATAAAATAACTGGATAACATTTGTGTTAATCGATATCAGGCTTCAGTATTCGACTTTATTGTGAACTTCATGCTTTCCAGATTAGTAAGATTGTGCATAGAATGTTACACAAAACTGAAGAAAATTTCGTTAAAGTAAAACTTATCTTCTCTGTAAGAACAATTTCCAGAAAATTGTTTTGATTACGCTGTTGTAAAGAAATGTTACTAAATTTTCATGCGTTCACATATGCTTAATAGTGTAATTATTTTTTCTAACTGAAGATTATCTTTTACAAATCCGTACAGATCATAATTTTAAAGTTCCAATTCAAAATACTGGAATAATGAAAAATAAAGCATGGCATTTGTTCAGTAGAAATGAATGCTTAAGTTATTTTAAATTGCATTAAAATTGTTTTTAAAGGCGTGCTCATATTTTTTCCATTTGGCAGATGAGCATAACTTTAAAAAAATTATCACAATACATTGAAATTTTCAAAATGTTTTCTTCTAAGAAAAAAAATAAAGTATTATCAGAGAGAGAAAGGTTCAAAAATTGAAAAGAATGCAAAAACATATTTCTTTTAAACGAACATTATAGGGAAGATAATTTTCATTGACACCTCCTTCGATTTTTATAATTATCCGTACAATACCTTAATATCATGTGATATTTTCGCATTACCTCACCTGATAGTGGCTCAATCAAATTTTATATTTTACATGAGTTAAGTTTTATTTATAAGGCCTAAATTTTGAAAGAAATTCCGCAATTCTTAGGAGTTAAGTTGCAGTTATTAGTTAGACAAGAAATAGTTTTGATTTTTACTGTTTCTAACCTAAGCAGTACCGTTTTGGACATCAACCAAAATGAAGATAATTTTGATATAATCTTTAAGGACGTAATCAGGAAATTTCTACGCATTTCTATGCAGATTTTGAAAAATATATTTCTTGTTAAAATGCACAGCTTTTCTAAGCCATCAGTACTCTACACACTCAAGTAATCGCAATAGTATTAAGCTTCTTTCAAACTTTTCACGAAACTGTAGGAAAAGATTCTTACATCAGTAAACATATTTATCCTAATACCCGTTGAAAATGAAAATACATGGGTTCGTTTTTGAAAAGTAAGTTATTGAATTATGAACATTTTAGTTCAATATGTTACCACCATACTTAGACCATCTTTTGATTTTTAATATGAATATTGTCTTGGAAACCGTGAAAGAAAATTAAGTTCCAGGAGTCTCACAGTGTAAGGGGTTTATTAAAAAGGCATCCTTTCTTGATATGAATACTTCTTTTTATACGTTTCAGCCTTCACGAATGGTTTTTCGTTAATATACCTTTCAAAATTTATGTAATGATTTAATGTAGGTTTTCGTTATCACTATCTATAGGATTTATTTAAAATTTGAATTTTTGAATTTTTTAAAAAGATGTTATCTTTTGATTGGTTT
Source organism: Trichonephila clavata (assembly GCA_019973975.1). NCBI lineage: Eukaryota > Metazoa > Arthropoda > Arachnida > Araneae > Nephilidae > Trichonephila > Trichonephila clavata. Next base: position 17,034 of record BMAO01001044.1, on the reverse strand, counting down.
CTCATCACAAACTGTCACAATTTCATACTCAATAGAGCCAGTCAATATCAAAACCCGGACAAAAGACTCAACGAGAATCATTTTGTCCGGGGAATTTCGACTCATCACTGAAAAGATCACGCCTAAAGTTTGTGGTGCATCCATTGATGTTTTCTGCACCACAAATATTCTGTCTCTCTCCTGTTGGATGCAGTCAAAAGGGACACTCAAGACTGGAAAAGACTGGCGTAAGCATAATCTCTGTAAGACGGCTGTAGAGCGTTTGATTAAAAATTCTTCTTCCAGACACAACAGCAAGGTCACGAGCAAGTTGAGGAGCCATTGTCCACCTATGTCGTCTGCGATTAAAGCTGAGTAGCGATCCTGTGTAGATTTCACATGCTCTGAGGCGACCTTGGTGGACCTTCCCGTAATACCGCTTGTTCGAACACAGCCAGAAAATACTTTCGAGCTACTTGTATCGATCCAACTATCTCAGCTTGAGACTGGTCAGCTTCAAGGCTACTAATGGTTTCATTCTTAAGGAATCATTTAAACGATGTCAGAAGTAACCTCACTGCTAACAGACTAATGGTTTGTTTTAATCCAATATTCACAAAAACCCATAAAAATAGCACAAGCTTAAACGATCTTAATCCAGTAATTCTGCAAAAAGCTAACGCTAAACAACATATATTCCTGAACTGAAGACTGATATTATACTATCCATTCTAAAAAATATATAAAATACAAATTTTCATTTTTCCTTAACCAGTTTAAATAATGCTGAAAAAAATTTGTGTGACCTTTTTTGGACATGAGTGTATAAAACGTTACTTTTTCATATTTCCTTATTATAAAACATACATAATGAATCCTTAAATTTTAAAGAAACATATTAAAATATTCGTATCCTTTTATTGCTTAATATGTTATATTATGATCTTTAAAATTATGCATATAATTTATTACACAACAATACACGTATTCGTTATTATATATTAAACATTTCTTATTAGAACAAAAATAATAAAAAAATTGACGAAGTTTTCATTACAATCAATTATTTATTTAAATAACATTATAACCAATTATTAGTACTGAATCCTCAGAATAATACTATAGTGCATACATTATAGTTATAGTTTTTATATACATTATAGTATATACATTATATATACATTATATATTATTTATAGACTCTCAATCCACACATCATTTCTCAAAAAAAATCACTATCAAAATAGTTTTTGTTCCCTTTAATTTGAAATTTTTTAAAAATATCCTCAAATGGTATATTAAAATTTATTATGTATATAATACTTATAATATACAACATTACAGTTTCTTTATTCCTTTAGTTTGAGGATTTTATAAAAAAATGTATGAAATAAAAAAAATAAATGTCATTCAGTTTCTAAATGTTATTGAAAAACTTTTGTTTTCTGCTTCTGAATTTTATGTCGCACTTTGTACATCCAATACAGCTATATTAAACTTACTTTATTGTTTGTAATAATTTCGTATTTTTCTCATAAGATTATCTAATACATTGAATCAAGTTAAAATAATTAATTTGATATAATATAATATAATATATATAAAAAATATATATATATTATATATATATATAATATTACAATTATTTAGACTTTAGAACAAAATACCGTTTTACTACATAAAACTCAGTAAAAATATTTTAAATTAGTGGAATTATCCATGTGAACTAATTATTATAGGTATACAATTAATTCCATCAATTTAATATACTTGTACATTGTTTATTTTTCCAAAACACTTGATTCATTTAAAAAAGGTTTACTATCTATTTATTAAAGCTTATATGGTGTGCTATTACTCTCTTTAAATTAGTCAAACTAAACTAATTTTCCTATGAGATCATGTACCTAAATAGTTTGTTCTAACTTAATGAAAATCAATCACGGATCGCTAGTTTCCTATTAACATGCATGAAGTGACACTATAATTGAATATGTTCAACGACTACGTTCTAAAGATAATAGTACATATTGGTAATGCTCTCCGTATATTCAGAAATTATTATTAAATTTGTACTTGAGTTAGTTCGATGCGTCATTTGATATATTAAGTATTTTGTTAATTATAATGGATTATATACATGAATCATTTAGTTATATGGAATTCATAATATTTCATACAAATTTAATAAATTAATATTATTTGCTACGTGCTAATTGTTAGTTTGTTTGACTGTAGAACTGAATAATTTAATACAAAACCATTTTGCACATATGCTCACTAAATATGTGTGCCTTAAGCAAGTCCATTATTAAAAGTTGTAAATTTCTTACAGTTTAATTAAAAACCCCAATATTAGTTCTATTACAAAATTAAAAATAAATCTAAAACCAATAAATGTTGACATCTGTAGCATTCAACGTAATTTAAAATTCTTCTGTATAATTAATAAATTTCAAATATGAAGATGACATAATGCACAAATATATTAAAATGATAAATGCATTAAAAATAACGTATTTTTTGTCAGAAGTAAAAGCCAATTAGTACATTTAAATTCTTACGGAACAAAATATATTCTTTTCTTTTCTTAACTTTTCTTAATTCGAAATAACTGCAAATATAAAATTACATTAGAAGAACGTTTGTTGTATTCAAAATATTTAAAATATGAATTTCATAAGATCAATAAATGAAATCAATTATTCTGACCACAATAATTTTGCAATATATTTATATAATTTTGAAATGTATAATATATGAATTACTTCTAAAAATGATTAACTGCATTATTTCTCAAATAAGTTAAGACAAATGCAAGTCATTCCATCTGTAAACATGCAAATTCTAAAAGAGTCATAATTTAATTCATGTTTAACTAAATTCACGGTTAAATTTTAAGTAAATATTCGTAAATGGTTCTCCAATTACCTCATACAACTTCAAAGGTACACACACAAAAGCTAAATTTAATTATAATTCATATTTTGGTAGAAATTATTAGACAAAGAATTAATTGAATTGTCTTAATGTATATCCAAATAAGATTATTATATTTCATAATTAATTAAAGGTACCGTATTTACTTGCTTTATATCTAATAAACATTTACATGAACTGTACTTAAAGTGTTAAATAATATACATATTGAAATTTATTAAATTAGTTTTTGCAGGAATACATTTATTTTAGATCTTTAGTTCACAATAGCAATGACTCGAATATCGCACTCATATTAAACCTAGGAATTTAATTTTTAATAAAATATTTTGTATAAGGCAAATGAAACGCATGGTCTCTGTCAATTATTTGATTAAAATGTTGGCCATATGCCAAACAATGATTCGATTACCTCTGTATGTCTTTCAACAATGTCTTGTTCTTTGTATCTCGTGTGTTGTTACCTCCAGTTCAGCAGAAGCTCCTAACCACTCTGTACCTAAATTATTCTGGGATGAGTACAGAATTACATTGTTGCCATGTCCAAAGAAAGAAACATTCCTCTTGTCCAAAATAGACGGATGTATCTGTCGTGGTTCAGAAAGAACACACACAACTAAGCATTGGGCATGTAAACAGTTTAGTGACGGTATTCTCACACCACCTTAGTGGAAATTATCGCTTCTGATCTGCAAGAAGCTGAAGTACAGTAGTGTTCTCTTCCTTAAGCTGAAAGAGCCATAAACAAACTTGTAATTCATATTTTACCTGGAACATCTTTTCTGGATACACATATTCTTCAGGTTAAAACCTATTCTACAATCTACTTAAGATAAATATTTAATCTTTAATTTCAAAACTTGACGAACCGTCATCTTATAAGGCTCAACGTATCTCTATCTTACTAGAAGTGATTCTCAAAACTGGTCGGCTTCTCAGTTCGCTGTGTCCAAATATGGCATGGTTTCGAAAAGAAGATTCACTGCGCATGCCTGTAGCCCGTTCAGGACACTGATCACTTATATGTAATCACTCGTTACTCCCTCCAGGGCCCACGGTATCATATATGTGATTGCGCTTTCTTTACTTTGAGGCATAAGTTCACACTGGTGTGATTTGAGTTTGGAACGTTTCCATATTAATTTTTAAAAGGCAATAGAGGGCGAATAAAGTCCGTTTCTTTTGAAATGATGTTTCACAAAATTTTGAACTTAAATGTGTGCTTTCGGCTTCGAGTTTATTTTATTTTTTTTAAAATTTAGATCCGGAATATTTATGAATGTTAACAATTGCACATGTTTAACTCTTTCTAGAAGAATCGAACATTTAAAGGTTCCTGATTTAGTGTGCTCTGGATATTTGTTTATATTTTGACTACGTTGAAAGCTTATTTATATAATGGGCATCAGATATTCAAAATAATACTTTCATTATTTAATTTATTTTAGTTTGTTCAGTATTTTAATACATTTTATTGTCAAAAACGTTTAAAAAGCAGATATTCATAAAACAATTACAATGGCTCATTATTAGCGAAAAAATAATCGTTTGTTCTTACTGATTCTTTTTAAATCAGTAAGAACAAACGATTATTTTCCGTTGTTATTGCAACCAAAATACTCATAACCATAAGAGCAGAAAACATAATACTAATGTGAATCTAAAAACACTACAATGATTAATTAAAAAATTAGCAAATATATATATATATATATATATTACCTATTATTTAATAGATTTATTTTAGTTCCATCCTAAACAAGTCTGTGTGAGAGTAAATTTATCGTTTGAGATTTGCCAGATAGTATTTTGTAAATTTTGCGCCTATTTTATTTTAATCATTATAAAAGAATGAAAATGGTATTTTTTATTAAAAATAAAACATTTTCTTCAAAATTCGCAATTTTTTTTAAATATAGCGAAGATTTTTGTGCTGCATATTCATTTATTATTAATGATAGTAAATTGTAAATTTTAGCGTATTTGATTGCATTAAAGTTTATATGAATTTTTGAAATTAGGCTTATCAGTGAAGTTCGCCCCGTCCCATGCATGCGTATACTCTGGGAATGTGCAAGCCAGGGGAAACGTTTCTTGATCTTTTCGCTGGTCCTTAAGCAGCTAGAGGAGTCTTATTTGGGAACGTAGGGAAAGGGGGTTTCAGTGAGCCATTGTGCCACCTACAATCTAAGTTACTACGGGCTATTCATTCCTGAAGAAATCAACTGGTTTTCTTTTGTAATAATGTTTGCTACTTCATTCATCCATCAAACTGACCCCTTTCTTATCGCGTCAATGATTTATCTAAGGTATTATATCTTCTTTAATATCATTGACAAAATTTGAAACAAATACAAAGGATCAACAATGCTACAAAAACGCACGCATGAAATTACAAACGATTAAATTTTACATAATTTCTATATACTATGTAAGTGTTTATTTCTTCAAAATTAAATGTACCTGTGTCATTCTTTTGTATCCATTTGCTTAAACTCATTACTATTGTTCGTATAAATTATGCATGCTATTGTTAATGCTACTTTTTTAATGGTGAATTTCGGAAAACATTGTGTACCTTAATTTTCGGAGACTAGTTTTTTTAAACTTAAATAAATTCTTTCCAGATAATTTAATAAGTATTTTAGAATGTTCAAAAAATTATTATGTTTTTTAAATTTTTTATATTAATATTTGACTAAAAAAGGTGCTATTTTTGTGAGTGTTACTTTATTAATTTGCTTAGTCACTATTGTCACTTTTTCATAAAATGCAGAAGAAATAAATAACTTTCAGTGTGCGTCAAAAAACATTTCTGAGACTGATTTCTAGATTATACTTTTCAATAAATAAATGACAATGGATTTAAAGTTTTCGATTGCAAATTACAATAAAGAAACTGAAAACTAATATTTATTAGAAAGAACATATTTTAAGAAATTGATAAAATAAATGTGAATCATTCTAGAATTCCTTTATTTTCTTTTCTAAAATAGTAATAAAATGTATTGTAATATTCCAATTTAAGGATAAACTGGTATGTTCATGATTTCTTATATTTAGAAATGTCTTCACAGATGCGGTATTAAAGTTAGTATTATAGAAATCATCGAGATCATCCCAGGTTATTATGTGACTACTTCTTTGTGCTGCAATTCTGAAATGAGAATGAGAAGAAAATGGAAAATCGGAAATAAAAAAGCACATTGATAGAAACGGAAAACAACCCTATTCCGACGAGTGCTATTATAACTTCCAATAAAAGGAAATCGAGGCTTTATTCAATAAAGTGATTTAATTCCTTATAAGATTGGTTTCTTTTCCAACAACTTAAGATCTGCTATACATTAGTTGAAATGGATTTCTCCCTATTTGTTAGCGTTTAGAATGCTTTCTTCTTGTAGAGAAAACAAATGTAGTGGGAATAAAATTTGTCCTCCATTATTTTTTCAATTTATTATCTATTCCAAATTATTATTACTTCCTTTGTACAACTTTCTTTTTTTTTTTGAAATATACATCACATTTTCATTAAAAATATATTTATTTTGACAATAATATTTAAACTGAATATATTAAGCTGTTTTCATTCTGTTTATATATTCAGCAGAACTTTAAAGATAAAAATTTAAGGAATCTTTTTAATGCAAACAATTTTAGTATGTTTATTAAAAAATTTTTCCCACATATACTTTAAAAACTATTAAATAGCTTGTATCTAGACAACACTGGTATGGTGATTAAAAAATTCGTGGAAATTGACTATGACAATTTTCAAATATATAAATAACATTTCTTTATTGGCCCGGCTCCTTGGATGATTTACAGATTTCATCCCCTATCTTGATTGTGCGATGCAACTTTATATTCACAGTTAAATTATTTTCGCCCATTAGGGAGAAATAAAAACAAAAACGTATGCTATTTCGTAATGTTGGTGATCTCTGAACATATAGTGGAGACAATTTAAGAAAATTCTCGTAAATACCTAAAAAACAGTATTTAAACTTGTGCATACCTGTATTACACAATTGTTGAAAGGATTCAAAATACTGGGCATTCGGTGACCCGGAATTGCAATATCTAGTACCAGTACTGTAAAATATGTTTTTGTTAACTAATTTAATAATATTGAGTTCAGAGTAAGTTTATTCATTACCAGGGACTCTCACGCGGCTAGTCGTTTATAAAATTATATAAAAATTTAATACTTTTCTGATAATATATACTGTTTATAATTGAAGTCGTATTTTAGCTTTAGCGTTAAAGTATACTATTAATGAATTCTATACAATTTTATTGTATGGAGAGGAACACGATTAAATTATCATTCAAAATTAGGTCGCAAATATTGAAAGTTTGAAAAGCACTGCTTCAATCAAATTGAAAATGTACAGCACTCCGGTATACTCCACTTTCACTGTGTGATCTTCGAGTCAAAAAAATTACCTAACATTTATCTAATATATATATATATATATATATATATACATAAATTTAAATTTAATTTAAATAATACATTATATTTGCGAATGAGTACGTATTCTATACAAAAGTTTATACTAATTCCATAAGTTAAATTTAATCTTAGAACTTTCCATTTTCCTTAATAATACATGTATATTTTTTCCCATTTAAAAAAGTACAAATCTGTGAGGACATATATTTAGTCAGTTTTGTCCATGGGTTCATTAAACTAACTTTGAATCCTTACTCAATTGCCAGAGAAAACGATGACGAATCCATTCAAGGCTAAAGGTTAACTTATTCAAGATTTCTTCTTTCTGCTAAAGGCTTTGTCGTAGACTGCTTCAATCAAGGACAAAAACTCCCATACGGATAAATGAAGTTAGAATTTTCTCTCTTAACAAACCTCCCAATTTCCGATACTATTTTCTGAACTAAGCTAATGACGGGGACTGAAACTTTTAACTCTCTTGGAAAACTAAGAATTACAAGGAAGAAGAAAATAAGAAAAAAAAACTAAAATATTGAAGACCTTCGAAAAGACGAAGACTGCTTACTTTGATACAGAACGTATTCCCTTGATAATCATTAAATCTAGATATTTTACATGGTATGTTGGTAGTAAAAAAGTAAAACTACTTCAGCCAGAGTTAAAGCACACGTTCGGCGAAGAATACCCTGAAAAGCCTTTTACTGTGTTGGAAAACTTTTTAAATTGTATGCTTGTAAATCGCGTTTTAATGGACTTTTCCCCTACAAGCATAAAAGCACGTTACGGGTTTGTCTTTTGTTCTCTCTTCGTCGTGTTTTGTTATATGTTTCTGCACTATTTGGTTTGCATTGTCTTAAATATGTCTCACATTCATTAAAAGAATGTATTTTTTTCCTATTACTTAAGTAACAAAAACTTCAAAATATTAATATTTTTCTTATTTGAGGAATTGTATAGAATTGCATTAAACAAAAATTTGGACTGAAAGATTATATTTATACACAATGTACATATGTGTGTGCACATATACAGATTTTTTTTTCATTTTTTTAATCTATTCTCAGTGAAAGAGAACTTATTCCTTTTATTATTTCTTACATTTATAACTATGTCATTTTAATACTCAGTTTCTAAATGAATATCATATGTTATTTAGTCAATTTATTTTTTTCTTCATTATTTTTAATTCTTATACAAAATGTTATGCAATCGACCTAAAAAGCAATAATGGTAATATTGAAAAATCACATTTTTTTATATACCGGGTGTTTATAGTTAAACTTGAAATTTGCAAGCAGTGTGTATGCAGCAAAAACCTTGCTTCAGAATTACATAAAAGTTGTGTAATGACAGAATGAAATGATGGAAATTTTATCGAGGGAAAAAACAATTAATTTCAAAAATCACCACTAGATGGCATTGAGCAAAGAAAACTATTAGCGCATGCAAATGTCGTGACCATAGAGCAATCCATTATTCCTGCTCTTCAGGCAAAGTGATGTGATACAACCACAGTGTTTATGCAGAATGGTGCTCCTCCACACAACGCCCATTTTGTGAAACAAGTGCTCCGTTGCCATTTCCGTGACGACAGACTTATCAGCAGGCATTTTCCTACAGCTTGGATACCTAGATTCCCCGACTAGAATCCTTGCAACTTTTGTCAGTGGGGATATTTCAAACCAATGGTTTACCGTGATCCCATCACATTTCTATCCGACCTTAGAGAAGGATAGAAACCTTGTGAGTAACATTACTAGTTCATGCTGTTTTCAACAGTCGAACAAGCGATTTTGCACTTCAGAAGTAGCAGACAATAATCGAAGGCATATCGAGCATGTTTTGTGAATTTTTGCAGATTATTTATATGTTCCCAAAAAAGCTATGATAAAACTATGATACCTAGGAGTGGTTTTTGATGCTCATTGTTTCTTCTTCGCTTGAAAAAATTCTCATTATTTCATTCTGCCATTAACAAATTTCCATGCAATTCCGCTGTATAGGTTTTACTACAGAGTACTGGAAAATTTCAAGTTTAATTATGGACACCCGGTATGTACTTAAATCATAACACATATTTAATATAAAAACTTAAGCTAATACATGTCAGATCATTAATCAGGAAAACTTCATCATAAGTATATAAACAAAATATGTAATCCAAGTAATAAGAGAACATTATATATGAAACAGAAACCAATAATAAAAATAACATAGTGCGATAATATAAAGTCATTATTTTAGTCAAAAAGTGTAAAATAACGTATTTAACGGAAAGGGAAAAAATGTAATATCAATATTGTCAATTTAAAAAAAAGGGAAATGAAAGGTAATCGAACAGAGCTATCAGGATTTTCTAAAGAAAACTTTTAGTTTGCTTGCAAAGATTTTTATCACAATTAATGAATTTTTGTAGTACAATTTGAAAAAAATATTAAAACTTTCAAAATTGTATACTTTATATTAATTGTATGTATCACATTCAAGAATTCTAATCATGTTTTCAATACCCATAGAGTTAAATAAATCTCTGAATTTATAAATATGTTAAGAGATAACGTTTAATATCCTTTATGGTTTTTTTCCTAAGCTAATTATTATTAAAATTGTCGTTGAAACTTTAAATAATACTCTTCAAATCAATTGTAAAATATGTTCATGCATTTCATTCCTGTTGGTAATATACGTATTACAACTATCAAATTGTAGAGGAAGTTCATTTTTGTAAAATTTGAAGATATTTAATATTTATGGAGTAAATACAAAGTTTTGAATAAATTCCAAAAGGGGATCATTAACAGCCATATTATTATATTCAAAAATCTGAAAACTTTTTTAAATATATGTTTGCTATGTAATTTAATTAAAAAAATGTTTATAGATAAAGATATAATTTCAAAAAGAATGTCAACATGTACTAATACAAATCTCTAGAAAGTCTATGTTTGAAAATATTTAATGTATGCAATCTCACATTTAAACGCTTGGAATTTAAAGTCAAAACTTCATGATATGTATGTAAATGTGCATGTTTATGTGTGTATTATATGAATTGTACAAAAGATTCAGTAAGCATTTAAAACTCAAATACATTAAAAAAAACGAATCAAGGTTAAATGTTTGAAATATAGTTTTGTTACATTTTGATTAAAAGTTTAAAAAAGAGAGAAAGAAAAAAATATTCTATGCATTTGAAAAGTGAGCATCTTTAAATATTTTTTTTTTTTACATTAAGGAAAGGTTTTACTGTGCGAAATGCAATATTTGGACAATTTTCTTTTTCTATGGCTTGCGAATAAGTTCTATATAAAGCCAGGAGAGTGTAGTTCAATGTATTTGATAGTTAAAAATGTCCTTGTTATATACAAGGTCTCCTTTTTAATGTTTCATTTTCTTCACAATTATTCCAAAAATAAAATAAAATGCATTACGTTCTTCAAAGGATGGTAGAAAATAGATACCATGTGTAGGAAAAGTTTTCAAATTTTGTGAAAATTGAGAGAATTTAGTTTTGATTTCTGGAACCTATCAAAGAAAGTTTCTCTAGAATATTTTAAATTCGTTTTAGTAGATAATAATAAGCTTAAAAAGTAGAAAATGAAGATTTGGTTGCCTTAAATATAGTAAAGTAAATTTAATTTGAATATACCTCTCTTAGTACATACATTTAGCAAAGAATTTTAAAACAATGAAAAAAATGAATCGTACTGAGAGTGCAATTTTATTTGCTTCAATCCTTTTTTCCTGTGTATTCTTATTTTGCTAAGTTTTCATTTTAGCTTATTATAACAGTAGATTATAAGAAATAAGTTACTTTTCATAGTTAAAACATTTTTACAAAACTTCATTAACAATATGATATATCTAATGAAAAATAGTCTGTTATCTGTTATATGAATCGTAACTACCTAATTAGAACAGATTAGAAAATTTTTTGCCAAAGCGTTCCCAAATGATGAACAAATTGTAGCAATTACGTGAATGTGGTTTCATTTAACTTGTCTCTTTTGTTGTTTGTTTGGTGCCTTGCCATGCAGAATAATTAAATAGGACCAAATTTCCTAAAGGCAGCATCGACAATTTGGAAGTAGTTATATTCGTATAAGTCCACACGAGTGTTATTGTTAATGTGCTGCAGTTTTGACAGAATGACCGAACAGGACAAAATATGTTCTGTGTTAACCTCCGTTTCATGACAGGCTTAACAGAAAGAGTAGTCTGTCCGTTTTTCTGAACGTTCATGCTCCTAAAGTGTGCTGTTCCAAGCCTTTTAATTGTTCTTGCCAGACTTCTACTAGAATTTATTTAAAATATTGGTGCTTCACTTCATTTTCCTATCGAGAGATAAGTGTTGATTTTACTACTGAGTTTATATTTCTTAGGGTGATAAGCGTTGCAGTGTTGGCGTCGCTGTTAAGTTGCCTTGTTTCTTCATCAACGGTATCACCCACTTCATTTTCTCAATATCAAAATGCACTGGGATCCTTGCATGATGCTCTATTCTCTTAAATTGAGAGGCTGATGACGTGTATAGTGTATGTTAAAAATTGGCCCTGAGTAGTCTTTATGGATTGCATGGAGAGCTGCTTTATACTGAAGATTATAAGCTCTCGAGCTCTTCCTTTATCCCTGAGCCAGTGTACCCATTTAGGGATGTTTGTATTGCAAGAAGTTCACAAATTCAGTTTGACACTACTTTTCCTGTCCCAACCTTAAAATACTAAACTGACATTGCCGTTAATATTCCTAAATCATTTTAAAAGAAAATTATGAAAGAAAGAATGGTAAAGACTTGTAACAAGGAATATCTCATTCCAAATAAAGAAAGCTAAGTAAAGAAATTTTTCCAGCCATTAATAAGAGACTGGTCTACCATCATTTTTATACAAATTACAAACTAAGCCAATTTCTAACTGGGAGTGGCATTTTTTAAAGTTACTTGAACAAATTTAATCTAGTTCCGTCCTCTTCCTGTGATTATGATATTGTAGCGAGGAAAATGTAGAATGTGTGCTCTTTTTGTGTTCCATGTCTGAAAGAGAACGAAACACACATCCTAAGGCTGGCGTTCAAGGGACTGGATATAAATTGACCTCCGAATCTTCAGCAACTTCTATCCACCAGAAGTGCTTTTAAAATGTTCCACGAATTTCTTGTAAATATGTGTAATCCTTCATAACCTCAAAGGATTTTTTCCTTCATTCATTGTAATGTGTGATGAATACTTACTTCTATGATCCTGTGTGATATTTTGTGGTGACGAGGATTTTATAATTGTTTTATAAAAAAAAAAACCTTAAATGCTGTGTGTAATTGTCCAGAGGGAATTAAAACTAACATCAGTTCCTCCAACTTCAAAAATATTGTCCAAAGATCCATCAGTAAAGGCAAATACAAATCTTCTTTTGGGTTGAAACAATGGTCTTTCTTCCTTTAACTTTAACTATTGGTGCTGCTTCATTTTTGGAGCATAGCTCTAATGGATGAGTTACCCTTTTAGTATTTTCCGGAAGAAGAACTGAATCATATATCGCTACGCCATGATATTCATTTTCAATGGATCCCATCTCACGTCGAACTTTATGGCAATGGAATGGTGGACAAACTAGCAAAGGAGAGCTGTAGTCTTCCAATCCCTCTACATCCACCCTTACCTTTTTGGAATTATACTCGTTAAAAAAATTTCAAAATTTGGTAGAATGGATAGCGCCTCCCACTCATCATTGGTATGCGGGCAATATACCCGGATTGAGCCTAGCCCTCAAGTGGGATAGATGCTTCCGGACTACACTTTCTCGTCTTGCTAGTGGTCACATCAAGTGTCTTTCAATCTCAGCGAACAAGAGGATCGTTTCCATCTGTAGAAGGTATCACGATCACCAGGGTTCCCGGAGCACATAATGCATTGTATGGATCTCACAAGCAAAGATATCTACGTGGATTCCTTTCTTGTGCAGGACTTTTTGAGAGTCAACGATTTAATTGATCTTGTTTGACTTCGTCAGACCCTGGATGTTTAGCAACAACAACAATAGAACTTAAAATTGGCACCTGTAGAATTTTATGTATGTTGTCCAATTTGTAGTATGCCCGTTCAATTGTACTATAAGATGCAAAAATATTTTAATCTCTTTGTAATATATAGAAATAAAAATAAGTCATTTGATTTCTGATTATACATTTTTGGAGATTTCTGAAGTTTAATTTTAATGGGAATAAAAATTATATTTTCTATGTAAAAAATTTCTTAAAAAAAGAGAGGCAATTTAGAATTACAGGTATTTGTAGTAGGTTCAAGATATTAACTGTTATGAAATGTGTAACCTATAAAGAAAGCAAAAATATAAATGATGTAAAGTGTACTCATATCAATTTTAACATAAATTTTGAAAACGAACCGGAGCTCGTATAATTGATAAGGACTTAAAACAAAAGATATTTTAAAATTAATTACTTTTATTTAATCTAATAAAATGTTTTTAATGATATCTAAATAACAATAAAGTAATATTTTATCTTTTATATGATATTTCGAAATAGAACCACGTAGTTTCCAATTCTAGAATCTCCAACTATACGAAGTTTCACTTGTCACAGTTTCACTCACCTATTCGAATATTGAATATTTTTAAATCAGTATGCATACTTACCTCTACGTAAATATATCTTCTTACTACTACATCATACATCATTCAACTTTCACTACTAATCCCTTTTTTTTTTTTTTGCGTACTAGCTAATTTCTGCAAAACTACATCTATAGTTATCACGGGTTTGAATCCTGGAGCCACTGAAGACCTTCCGTATAGAAGGTCTGAAATTGGCTAAATCTGTGGAGCTCAAAGACCTACCGTTGACATGGTGTGGAAGTGTGGAAATGGGAATGCAACTTTAGATGTCATCCTCGTCACATGACTGAGGCTCAAAATTACGAGGTTCATTAGCGATAGCCTGGTGTTATTTTATATAATTCGACGTTCTGTCACTCATTTTCAAATTTTTTGATTAATGTTTAATAGTTTATTTAATTATTTCTGTATTTTATATGATACAAATATATCATATTAATATGTTGGGTGAGTGAATATTAAAGTCCCATTGGTCAGCTACACGAGGGCTTTTGGGGACGGTCCGCGTAAATTTGAACCAGGGTTAAGTGACGCGGACGACACCTGAGATGACACCCCCCTCTCCTAACTACCACACCACACCAACGGGAGGACGTTTGAGCTCTCGTCAGATTTTACGGCCATCGCTCCCCTACACGGCGGGTCTTAAGTGGTACTGGTATTGAACTCATGACATGCTAGCCATGATCCGATGCCTAGACCACTTGGCTACCGCGGCCACTTAATATGTTGGGAATAGTTCTGTGTTCCATATAAATTCTTCATTCGTCCATTATATCATTAAATATTTCTTTTTCCTCTAAATTACAAGCAAAACATTCGACTCATATAAAAGGCACAAAACCTATTTTATATTTTAAAAAATTTTAGTTTTTTTATTTCAAGTAAAATATGAAATAATATCAAGTAAATGTATTTTAAGTTAAAAATTGGTGAATGTGAGAAATTTCTGAAGCTTAATTTATGGAAGTTATTGTTGTTAGCTTTGCATTAAAATAATATTTTTTTTAAAAAAAGATTTTCCCAACCATTATACTATGACACACTACACCTATTTAAAAGTAATTTATATGTTCCTATTATTGCTTTAACTTAATAAACATAAACATTTGTTAATCATAATTAAAAGTGGTTTCAGATTGTAAGCTATTTTATATTAAGTTATTTAATAGTGATTATATATATATATACATTTTTTTTCTTCTTTGGCATTGCAAAATTTATGCAAAATTATTGCTACGCTTCCCGATTTTGTGAAATATTTCTGTCCAGAGAGCAATTAAGAAGAAAATAAAATAAGGAAATTTGTAAGATATTTTAAAATTATTTCGCGCGCACGTATGTTAAGAATATATGGAAAAAGTAAAAATATTTTTTTCAAATATACATATTTCTTACTAGACATCTTCGAGATGTTTAAACTACTGCATAATATTTACTTATTGTTTTAATATTTAGTATTTATTTTATCCATGTACTGGAAATAACTTATCTGAAAAATCAATAAATAATTTACTCATAGAATAAACCTATTGTCTAACATATTTAATATGATATCTATGTTGTGTTAAGGTATTCGACTAGGTATAAAAGGTGAATTTTAGGTGTTAGATGTCCAGGCTGTTAGAAAAAAAAATAACGATATAACTATTGAGAAAGAAGAAATAATGATATACAATAATGGAGATTTTTTCTAACATTTTTTCTTAGGTGCTGATTAAAAGTTATGCCATTCGCTCTCCAGTAGTCACGAGCGTACGGTGCCATACGAAGAAAAGAAAGGAAGAAAGAAGAAAATTCTCCTCCGAAAGAAGTAAATTCTTCGCAAACATTGTCAAGGTCTCATTTATTTTGCATTCTGAAGCTTTCAGTATAATTATTACTGATAGCTGCGCAAAGAAAGGTCCGTACTTCAGAAAGACGTGTATATATATATATATATATATGTCCAGGGCAGCTAACGCACTGGTTGAGCGAGACTCATTTATACACCAACGATCCTCAAAGGGTTAAAGACCTCTTCACCATATTCTCATTGAAAATTCAGCAGCATTGTGGGGAAGCAATCTTAAAAAGTATGAACATGTTGTTGTTTTTTATAGATGGTGAATTTCGAAATCAAATACTTGTCGCTCGACTTGATGAGAGTTAAGTTTAATTTACCTGAATAGTAATAGTTTATTAAAGGTAAAATTACTAATCGTTAATATTTCTTACCGAGTAATGCATGTTTATTTACTCAATACAACAGGTTGGTACCAGAAAACATTTGAACAATATAAATAAAAGGAATGCCATAAATTATAATATGTAATGAAATATATAGAAGGCCTCGCGCACTCGCGTGCGTGTGCGTGCGTACGTGCGTGTGTGTGCCCACTCAATATTGTACAGAATGTCTACAAATTAGTTGGGCAAAAAGAAGGATTTATTGCAAGTAATATACAGGGAAAAATTAAAGTACTTATTGTTTTAAGATAGAGAAATAGTTCAAGTTTATCAATATCACAAATGTTCGATGTGGCTTCCTTTCATTTTTCTATAAATGTTCTATAGGTAAATAAGTTCTTGCCACAGATCTATCAGCATGTTTCCTTCGATCAAATTAATTGGAGCGTAGATTCTTGATCTTATTTCAGGAATAGACGCAGTAAATGGCGGAGTCTACATTTGATTCTCAACAAAACCCAATGCACTGAAATACAGCGAGGAAATATCTGATAGTCATGCTGACGATTGAGCAATACCTCCACGACGAATCCAAACTGGTACCTCAGTACTGAGGTAATATGAAACGTTGGTATGGTAGTGACTAAGTGTGACATCTTACTGAAAAGAGTAACTTCCTGGCATTTTTTTCTTTGACTATAGGATCAGGAAAATCTGTAGTATGTCCAGATAAATACCATGAAACAAAAGTACATCTTTTCGAAGCTATCTTTTCTAACACTCGCTGTAGCTGAACAGGAGAATGACTTTCATGAAACCAGCACCATTGTAAGTCTCCATTACCGTAATGCGGGATAA
>BMAO01001043.1:0-17203 GCA_019973975.1 Trichonephila clavata | reverse complement strand
GGGAATGGTTTTGGTTTCTCTCCCGTTCTGTTCGGTCGTAATTGTTTCGGTTTCGCCCTCTTTCAGCAAATGTTGCTTGGGTTTCGCTCTGGCCCTTGTGTTAGGGAGCGGTTGTTGTTTTGCCCTCTTTCTTTTAGGATGCAATTGGTTCGGTTTCGTGCTGGTTGTGCAATTGTTGTTTCGGTGTCGCCCTCGTTCTCCGGAGTTTAAACTTGTTGTTTAGGTTTGTTTTTTCTTCCTTGAACTGTGCTGAGTTATGGATTGTGTTTGCTTGTTCTTTGTTGTGATTCTGCGGGTTTTTAGAACTGTTGTTTCGCCTTGCTCTGATAGGTAGGAATTGTTGGTTTGTTTTCTTCCTATAATTCTGTGGAGTTGGGATTTGTGCTGGGCCCTTTTCGTTCTGTTTTTCCTTGCAATTCGTTGTCTTGGACTTTTCGATTTGTTTAACCGTTTGTCTTTGAAAAATTTTTTTTTTTTTTTTTTTTTTTTTAATGTGTGTTACGGAATGTTGAATTTTTTGAGAATTTTTATTCCCTTTTGAGGTTTTGGATTCTCTTTCGAGTTCGTATGTTTTCGTGGACTCTTGGAGAGGTTTTGAAGCTTTGTTTTTGACCTTTGATAATAGGCGAACGGCTTGGAGTAGGAGAAAAAGGATCGTAGCTTCGTGGATCGGAGTTTCTTCTTTCTCTGATGTGAGGGTTGGTAACAATGGTTGGTGATGTATGCAGTTGGAGGCAGTTGTGATTTTTGAGTCCTTCGCGTTGTGAATCCGGCTACAGCTGCAGGTTATCGCTTCTCGGCCTATCGGCTAAGATCAAAGTGTAGTATCTGTTCTTATCAGCTTAATATCTGATACGGCGTCCATAGGGTGCCTCTGATGTTAAACTAATTTTTGGAAGATGGCTTTTGATTAAGGGTTTACCCTGTCATGGCTAAGGGTCGGCTGGCTATAGCACTAATTGCCAGATCGGCCCGCTTTTATACCTAAAAATAGACTCACCACACCAAAAAACCCCAACTAGTCACTTTGTTCCTTCTCGTAAAAGATGGAGAAAAGTGTCAAAAACTTGTAAAAGTGTTTCTAAGAAGCCTCTTCCCCTCCCTCCTAAGCTGATAAGAACAGAGTTTCTGCATCTCTGATGCCTCTCCGTACTCGCTTGTAACTGTCGTATGATACGCTTTTGTAAGTAACGAGAAAAGTAATGTCTAAATGTGCGCAGGCGAAACTCTCCCGATGAGTTTCCATACGGTAACACTTTTTATATGAGTTGAATGCAAATACCTCTTGTAGTTTACATTGCCCCTCTCTTTCAGGTTCCCTCTTTGTCCCACGGTGGAGCTCCTGTTCCCTTCCAAAAGTCTGCCTGTTCTGGATTCTCCACCGAAACACACACACGAAAAACCCCAGATGGGACAGCAGGCGTCTTTCAAAGAGGGGGGGGGGTATCCAAGGTCGAAAGGGGGGGGGTGAGAGAAGATAAAAAAAAAGGACTCTGCTGGGTTCCAGACCCAGTACATCCCTACGCAAACAATTTGCAAGATGTCGAATTGAAGTTTTCTGAACATGTTTTATTTAGTTTTATCTCAAGTGTAGAATACAATAAAATCTCTGTGTTTATACTTGTGTATTTCATTGCACTTTTTTTGAGAAAATGACATTTTTTTTATATTATTATTTTTTTTTGTAAAAGATTGAGTTGTTGCATAGAGAATGCCAAATTTCAAAATAAAAAAACTTTTCAAAAGCATAACAAATTTTATAGCTCTAAGCGCAGATGATGATTTTATTTATGAATTGCATGAGTATTAATCGAATACGTTGATTAGAATTTTCGCAGTATAAGCCTTGCCTTGACTGTAATTTTTCACCCAGCATTCCCAATACATCAGACATTATTTTTAATTTTGTGGAAATTGTACTTGAATTCTTGGTTTTATGCTCCATTTCAAACACAAAAAAGTTTATTTAGTTGACGCGTACCTTACTTGTTTATTAGTAGACACATACCATACCTCAATCATTTCACTAAGCCAAGGGATTGTAGCGCGAATGGAAGGCTCCGGCGGCTTGTTTGTTCGTTTCACGTGTTGCGGGTTTGTTCACCTTTTCCGTGTGTTGTCCCATTACCGTGTCGTTTTGTTATGTTTGTTGTTTGTGATTCGTTTACTTTTCGCCCTTGTGTGACGTTTTCCCGGTGTTTGTTTAGTTTTCCTGCCCTTGTACGTTTGATGATTTTTTTTTTTTTTTTTTTTTTTTTTAGTGTTTGTTGATTTTTCTTCTGACAGCTCCCACGGACTGGGTGCGGTTTGTTTCTTTACTTCTCTTTTTATGTGTGTCTCGAAATTGCAAAATTTATTTCCCTCCCTAAAGTGTTTGTATTTTCTTGATTGGTTTGCCCGGCCCCGGTGCTCTCTGTCTTTCCTGCCCCCCCCCCCCCCACTTGATGGACTTGTTCGTGTTGACACTGCTTTCATAGTTTATCCCTTTGTTTGTTTAACGGTTCCCCCCCCCCCCCTTGGTTTTGAGATGCTCTCCCACTTCAAACACCTGAACCAGAGGACAGTGACCTTGAGGAATTTAATTGTTTGCTTATCGGAATGAATTTAAAGAAGGAGGTGTAGTAACGTTGCATTGGTTCGAAATTGGTTAAACTCGGCCCCCGCCGCGTTCTGTCTCGCTAAATTAATTTGCGTATTAGGAGTGATTGTAATTACTTGCACTCGAATTTGCGTATGTGCCATCGAGAAAGTATTGAACTTGCATTGATTTTGTCTCTCATTCCAGACTTGTTGTTTCGGTTTCATTCTATCTCTTGTGTTTGGCAGGATTTGTTGTTTCGGTCCCCCCCCCCCCCCGGTGTTTTTTTTTTTTTTTTTTTTTGGTTCCTTTGCTGTAGTGATTCTGCGGAGTTAGGAAGTGGAGGAAGTTAGGTGCGGAGTGTGGAATTGTTATTTCTGTTCCTCCCCCCCCCCCCCCTCTCATTCTAGAGTTGGTGTTTTTTTTTTTTTTTTTTTTTTTTTTTTCCTCCCTGTTGTGATTTTGCAGGGTTTGCAGTTGTTGTTTTGGTTTGGCCCTGGTAATGTGTGTTGGGTAGGGATTGTTGTTTTGGTTCCTCTGTCGCCCTGTGTGTGTGTGTTGGGTAGGAATCGTAGTTTTGGTTTGGCTCTCATTCTAGAGTTGTTGCTTTTGGTTTTGTCCTTGCTGTGTGTTAGGTTATGCATATTTGGAATTGCTGTTTATGTTTGTTGAATTCTGCAGAGTTGGGAATGGTTTTGGTTTCTCTCCCGTTCTGTTCGGTCGTAATTGTTTCGGTTTCGCCCTCTTTCAGCAAATGTTGCTTGGGTTTCGCTCTGGCCCTTGTGTTAGGGAGCGGTTGTTGTTTTGCCCTCTTTCTTTTAGGATGCAATTGGTTCGGTTTCGTGCTGGTTGTGCAATTGTTGTTTCGGTGTCGCCCTCGTTCTCCGGAGTTTAAACTTGTTGTTTAGGTTTGTTTTTTCTTCCTTGAACTGTGCTGAGTTATGGATTGTGTTTGCTTGTTTCTTTTGTTGTGATTCTGCGGGTTTTAGAACTGTTGTTTCGCCCTTGCTCTGATAGGTAGGAATTGTTGGTTTGTTTTCTTCCTATAATTCTGTGGAGTTGGGATTTGTGCTGGGCCCTTTTCGTTCTGTTTTTCCTTGCAATTCGTTGTCTTGGACTTTTCGATTTGTTTAACCGTTTGTCTTTGAAAAATTTTTTTTTTTTTTTTTTTTTTTAATGTGTGTTACGGAATGTTGAATTTTTTGAGAATTTTTATTCCCTTTTGAGGTTTTGGATTCTCTTTCGAGTTCGTATGTTTTCGTGGACTCTTGGAGAGGTTTTGAAGCTTTGTTTTTGACCTTTGATAATAGGCGAACGGCTTGGAGTAGGAGAAAAAGGATCGTAGCTTCGTGGATCGGAGTTTCTTCTTTCTCTGATGTGAGGGTTGGTAACAATGGTTGGTGATGTATGCAGTTGGAGGCAGTTGTGATTTTTGAGTCCTTCGCGTTGTGAATCCGGCTACAGCTGCAGGTTATCGCTTCTCGGCCTATCGGCTAAGATCAAAGTGTAGTATCTGTTCTTATCAGCTTAATATCTGATACGGCGTCCATAGGGTGCCTCTGATGTTAAACTAATTTTTGGAAGATGGCTTTTGATTAAGGGTTTACCCTGTCATGGCTAAGGGTCGGCTGGCTATAGCACTAATTGCCAGATCGGCCCGCTTTTATACCTAAAAATAGACTCACCACACCAAAAAACCCCCAACTAGTCACTTTGTTCCTTCTCGTAAAAGATGGAGAAAAGTGTCAAAAACTTGTAAAAGTGTTTCTAAGAAGCCTCTTCCCCCTCCCTCCTAAGCTGATAAGAACAGAGTTTCTGCATCTCTGATGCCTCTCCGTACTCGCTTGTAACTGTCGTATGATACGCTTTTGTAAGTAACGAGAAAAGTAATGTCTAAATGTGCGCAGGCGAAACTCTCCCGATGAGTTTCCATACGGTAACACTTTTTATATGAGTTGAATGCAAATACCTCTTGTAGTTTACATTGCCCCTCTCTTTCAGGTTCCCTCTTTGTCCCACGGTGGAGCTCCTGTTCCCTTCCAAAAGTCTGCCTGTTCTGGATTCTCCACCGAAACACACACACGAAAAACCCCAGATGGGACAGCAGGCGTCTTTCAAAGAGGGGGGGGGGTATCCAAGGTCGAAAGGGGGGGGGGTGAGAGAAGATAAAAAAAAAAGGACTCTGCTGGGTTCCAGACCCAGTACATCCCTACGCAAACAATTTGCAAGATGTCGAATTGAAGTTTTCTGAACATGTTTTATTTAGTTTTATCTCAAGTGTAGAATACAATAAAATCTCTGTGTTTATACTTGTGTATTTCATTGCACTTTTTTTGAGAAAATGACATTTTTTTTATATTATTATTTTTTTTTGTAAAAGATTGAGTTGTTGCATAGAGAATGCCAAATTTCAAAATAAAAAAACTTTTCAAAAGCATAACAAATTTTATAGCTCTAAGCGCAGATGATGATTTTATTTATGAATTGCATGAGTATTAATCGAATACGTTGATTAGAATTTTCGCAGTACAAGCCTTGCCTTGACTGTAATTTTTCACCCAGCATTCCCAATACATCAGACATTATTTTTAATTTTGTGGAAATTGTACTTGAATTCTTGGTTTTATGCTCCATTTCAAACACAAAAAAGTTTATTTAGTTGACGCGTACCTTACTTGTTTATTAGTAGACACATACCATACCTCAATCATTTCACTAAGCCAAGGGATTGTAGCGCGAATGGAAGGCTCCGGCGGCTTGTTTGTTCGTTTCACGTGTTGCGGGTTTGTTCACCTTTTCCGTGTGTTGTCCCATTACCGTGTCGTTTTGTTATGTTTGTTGTTTGTGATTCGTTTACTTTTCGCCCTTGTGTGACGTTTTCCCGGTGTTTGTTTAGTTTTCCTGCCCTTGTACGTTTGATGATTTTTTTTTTTTTTTTTTTTTTTTTTAGTGTTTGTTGATTTTTCTTCTGACAGCTCCCACGGACTGGGTGCGGTTTGTTTCTTTACTTCTCTTTTTATGTGTGTCTCGAAATTGCAAAATTTATTTCCCCTCCCTAAAGTGTTTGTATTTTCTTGATTGGTTTGCCCGGCCCCGGTGCTCTCTGTCTTTCCTGCCCCCCCCCCCCCCCACTTGATGGACTTGTTCGTGTTGACACTGCTTTCATAGTTTATCCCTTTGTTTGTTTAACGGTTCCCCCCCCCCCCCTTGGTTTTGAGATGCTCTCCCACTTCAAACACCTGAACCAGAGGACAGTGACCTTGAGGAATTTAATTGTTTGCTTATCGGAATGAATTTAAAGAAGGAGGTGTAGTAACGTTGCATTGGTTCGAAATTGGTTAAACTCGGCCCCCGCCGCGTTCTGTCTCGCTAAATTAATTTGCGTATTAGGAGTGATTGTAATTACTTGCACTCGAATTTGCGTATGTGCCATCGAGAAAGTATTGAACTTGCATTGATTTTGTCTCTCATTCCAGACTTGTTGTTTCGGTTTCATTCTATCTCTTGTGTTTGGCAGGATTTGTTGTTTCGGTCCCCCCCCCCCCCCGGTGTTTTTTTTTTTTTTTTTTTTGGTTCCTTTGCTGTAGTGATTCTGCGGAGTTAGGAAGTGGAGGAAGTTAGGTGCGGAGTGTGGAATTGTTATTTCTGTTCCTCCCCCCCCCCCCCCCTCTCATTCTAGAGTTGGTGTTTTTTTTTTTTTTTTTTTTTTTTTTTCCTCCCTGTTGTGATTTTGCAGGGTTTGCAGTTGTTGTTTTGGTTTGGCCCTGGTAATGTGTGTTGGGTAGGGATTGTTGTTTTGGTTCCTCTGTCGCCCTGTGTGTGTGTGTTGGGTAGGAATCGTAGTTTTGGTTTGGCTCTCATTCTAGAGTTGTTGCTTTTGGTTTTGTCCTTGCTGTGTGTTAGGTTATGCATATTTGGAATTGCTGTTTATGTTTGTTGAATTCTGCAGAGTTGGGAATGGTTTTGGTTTCTCTCCCGTTCTGTTCGGTGGTAATTGTTTCGGTTTCGCCCTCTTTCAGCAAATGTTGCTTGGGTTTCGCTCTGGCCCTTGTGTTAGGGAGCGGTTGTTGTTTTGCCCTCTTTCTTTTAGGATGCAATTGGTTCGGTTTCGTGCTGGTTGTGCAATTGTTGTTTCGGTGTCGCCCTCGTTCTCCGGAGTTTAAACTTGTTGTTTAGGTTTGTTTTTTCTTCCTTGAACTGTGCTGAGTTATGGATTGTGTTTGCTTGTTTCTTTTGTTGTGATTCTGCGGGTTTTAGAACTGTTGTTTCGCCCTTGCTCTGATAGGTAGGAATTGTTGGTTTGTTTTCTTCCTATAATTCTGTGGAGTTGGGATTTGTGCTGGGCCCTTTTCGTTCTGTTTTTCCTTGCAATTCGTTGTCTTGGACTTTTCGATTTGTTTAACCGTTTGTCTTTGAAAAATTTTTTTTTTTTTTTTTTTTTTTAATGTGTGTTACGGAATGTTGAATTTTTTGAGAATTTTTATTCCCTTTTGAGGTTTTGGATTCTCTTTCGAGTTCGTATGTTTTCGTGGACTCTTGGAGAGGTTTTGAAGCTTTGTTTTTGACCTTTGATAATAGGCGAACGGCTTGGAGTAGGAGAAAAAGGATCGTAGCTTCGTGGATCGGAGTTTCTTCTTTCTCTGATGTGAGGGTTGGTAACAATGGTTGGTGATGTATGCAGTTGGAGGCAGTTGTGATTTTTGAGTCCTTCGCGTTGTGAATCCGGCTACAGCTGCAGGTTATCGCTTCTCGGCCTATCGGCTAAGATCAAAGTGTAGTATCTGTTCTTATCAGCTTAATATCTGATACGGCGTCCATAGGGTGCCTCTGATGTTAAACTAATTTTTGGAAGATGGCTTTTGATTAAGGGTTTACCCTGTCATGGCTAAGGGTCGGCTGGCTATAGCACTAATTGCCAGATCGGCCCGCTTTTATACCTAAAAATAGACTCACCACACCAAAAAACCCCCAACTAGTCACTTTGTTCCTTCTCGTAAAAGATGGAGAAAAGTGTCAAAAACTTGTAAAAGTGTTTCTAAGAAGCCTCTTCCCCCTCCCTCCTAAGCTGATAAGAACAGAGTTTCTGCATCTCTGATGCCTCTCCGTACTCGCTTGTAACTGTCGTATGATACGCTTTTGTAAGTAACGAGAAAAGTAATGTCTAAATGTGCGCAGGCGAAACTCTCCCGATGAGTTTCCATACGGTAACACTTTTTATATGAGTTGAATGCAAATACCTCTTGTAGTTTACATTGCCCCTCTCTTTCAGGTTCCCTCTTTGTCCCACGGTGGAGCTCCTGTTCCCTTCCAAAAGTCTGCCTGTTCTGGATTCTCCACCGAAACACACACACGAAAAACCCCAGATGGGACAGCAGGCGTCTTTCAAAGAGGGGGGGGGGTATCCAAGGTCGAAAGGGGGGGGGGTGAGAGAAGATAAAAAAAAAAGGACTCTGCTGGGTTCCAGACCCAGTACATCCCTACGCAAACAATTTGCAAGATGTCGAATTGAAGTTTTCTGAACATGTTTTATTTAGTTTTATCTCAAGTGTAGAATACAATAAAATCTCTGTGTTTATACTTGTGTATTTCATTGCACTTTTTTTGAGAAAATGACATTTTTTTTATATTATTATTTTTTTTTGTAAAAGATTGAGTTGTTGCATAGAGAATGCCAAATTTCAAAATAAAAAAACTTTTCAAAAGCATAACAAATTTTATAGCTCTAAGCGCAGATGATGATTTTATTTATGAATTGCATGAGTATTAATCGAATACGTTGATTAGAATTTTCGCAGTATAAAGCCTTGCCTTGACTGTAATTTTTCACCCAGCATTCCCAATACATCAGACATTATTTTTAATTTTGTGGAAATTGTACTTGAATTCTTGGTTTTATGCTCCATTTCAAACACAAAAAAGTTTATTTAGTTGACGCGTACCTTACTTGTTTATTAGTAGACACATACCATACCTCAATCATTTCACTAAGCCAAGGGATTGTAGCGCGAATGGAAGGCTCCGGCGGCTTGTTTGTTCGTTTCACGTGTTGCGGGTTTGTTCACCTTTTCCGTGTGTTGTCCCATTACCGTGTCGTTTTGTTATGTTTGTTGTTTGTGATTCGTTTACTTTTCGCCCTTGTGTGACGTTTTCCCGGTGTTTGTTTAGTTTTCCTGCCCTTGTACGTTTGATGATTTTTTTTTTTTTTTTTTTTTTTTTAGTGTTTGTTGATTTTTCTTCTGACAGCTCCCACGGACTGGGTGCGGTTTGTTTCTTTACTTCTCTTTTTATGTGTGTCTCGAAATTGCAAAATTTATTTCCCCTCCCTAAAGTGTTTGTATTTTCTTGATTGGTTTGCCCGGCCCCGGTGCTCTCTGTCTTTCCTGCCCCCCCCCCCCCCCACTTGATGGACTTGTTCGTGTTGACACTGCTTTCATAGTTTATCCCTTTGTTTGTTTAACGGTTCCCCCCCCCCCCCTTGGTTTTGAGATGCTCTCCCACTTCAAACACCTGAACCAGAGGACAGTGACCTTGAGGAATTTAATTGTTTGCTTATCGGAATGAATTTAAAGAAGGAGGTGTAGTAACGTTGCATTGGTTCGAAATTGGTTAAACTCGGCCCCCGCCGCGTTCTGTCTCGCTAAATTAATTTGCGTATTAGGAGTGATTGTAATTACTTGCACTCGAATTTGCGTATGTGCCATCGAGAAAGTATTGAACTTGCATTGATTTTGTCTCTCATTCCAGACTTGTTGTTTCGGTTTCATTCTATCTCTTGTGTTTGGCAGGATTTGTTGTTTCGGTCCCCCCCCCCCCCCCGGTGTTTTTTTTTTTTTTTTTTTTGGTTCCTTTGCTGTAGTGATTCTGCGGAGTTAGGAAGTGGAGGAAGTTAGGTGCGGAGTGTGGAATTGTTATTTCTGTTCCTCCCCCCCCCCCCCCCCTCTCATTCTAGAGTTGGTGTTTTTTTTTTTTTTTTTTTTTTTTTTTCCTCCCTGTTGTGATTTTGCAGGGTTTGCAGTTGTTGTTTTGGTTTGGCCCTGGTAATGTGTGTTGGGTAGGGATTGTTGTTTTGGTTCCTCTGTCGCCCTGTGTGTGTGTTGGGTAGGAATCGTAGTTTTGGTTTGGCTCTCATTCTAGAGTTGTTGCTTTTGGTTTTGTCCTTGCTGTGTGTTAGGTTATGCATATTTGGAATTGCTGTTTATGTTTGTTGAATTCTGCAGAGTTGGGAATGGTTTTGGTTTCTCTCCCGTTCTGTTCGGTGGTAATTGTTTCGGTTTCGCCCTCTTTCAGCAAATGTTGCTTGGGTTTCGCTCTGGCCCTTGTGTTAGGGAGCGGTTGTTGTTTTGCCCTCTTTCTTTTAGGATGCAATTGGTTCGGTTTCGTGCTGGTTGTGCAATTGTTGTTTCGGTGTCGCCCTCGTTCTCCGGAGTTTAAACTTGTTGTTTAGGTTTGTTTTTTCTTCCTTGAACTGTGCTGAGTTATGGATTGTGTTTGCTTGTTTCTTTTGTTGTGATTCTGCGGGTTTTAGAACTGTTGTTTCGCCCTTGCTCTGATAGGTAGGAATTGTTGGTTTGTTTTCTTCCTATAATTCTGTGGAGTTGGGATTTGTGCTGGGCCCTTTTCGTTCTGTTTTTCCTTGCAATTCGTTGTCTTGGACTTTTCGATTTGTTTAACCGTTTGTCTTTGAAAAATTTTTTTTTTTTTTTTTTTTTTTAATGTGTGTTACGGAATGTTGAATTTTTTGAGAATTTTTATTCCCTTTTGAGGTTTTGGATTCTCTTTCGAGTTCGTATGTTTTCGTGGACTCTTGGAGAGGTTTTGAAGCTTTGTTTTTGACCTTTGATAATAGGCGAACGGCTTGGAGTAGGAGAAAAAGGATCGTAGCTTCGTGGATCGGAGTTTCTTCTTTCTCTGATGTGAGGGTTGGTAACAATGGTTGGTGATGTATGCAGTTGGAGGCAGTTGTGATTTTTGAGTCCTTCGCGTTGTGAATCCGGCTACAGCTGCAGGTTATCGCTTCTCGGCCTATCGGCTAAGATCAAAGTGTAGTATCTGTTCTTATCAGCTTAATATCTGATACGGCGTCCATAGGGTGCCTCTGATGTTAAACTAATTTTTGGAAGATGGCTTTTGATTAAGGGTTTACCCTGTCATGGCTAAGGGTCGGCTGGCTATAGCACTAATTGCCAGATCGGCCCGCTTTTATACCTAAAAATAGACTCACCACACCAAAAAACCCCCAACTAGTCACTTTGTTCCTTCTCGTAAAAGATGGAGAAAAGTGTCAAAAACTTGTAAAAGTGTTTCTAAGAAGCCTCTTCCCCCTCCCTCCTAAGCTGATAAGAACAGAGTTTCTGCATCTCTGATGCCTCTCCGTACTCGCTTGTAACTGTCGTATGATACGCTTTTGTAAGTAACGAGAAAAGTAATGTCTAAATGTGCGCAGGCGAAACTCTCCCGATGAGTTTCCATACGGTAACACTTTTTATATGAGTTGAATGCAAATACCTCTTGTAGTTTACATTGCCCCTCTCTTTCAGGTTCCCTCTTTGTCCCCCGGGGGAGCTCCTGTTCCCTTCCAAAAGTCTGCCTGTTCTGGATTCTCCACCGAAACACACACACGAAAATCCCCAGATGGGACAGCAGGCGTCTTTCAAAGAGGGGGGGGGGTGTCCAAGGTCGAAAGGGGGGGGGTGAGAGAAGATTAAAAAAAAAAGGACTCTGCTGGGTTCCAGACCCAGTACATCCCTACGCAAACAATTTGCAAGATGTCGAATTGAAGTTTTCTGAACATGTTTTATTTAGTTTTATCTCAAGTGTAGAATACAATAAAATATCTGTGTTTATACTTGTGTATTTCATTGCACTTTTTTTGAGAAAATGACATTTTTTTTATATTATTATTTTTTTTTGTAAAAGATTGAGTTGTTGCATAGAAAATGCCAAATTTCAAAATAAAAAAACTTTTCAAAAGCATAACAAATTTTATAGCTCTAAGCGCAGATGATGATTTTATTTATGAATTGCATGAGTATTAATCGAATACGTTGATTAGAATTTTCGCAGTATAAAGCCTTGCCTTGACTGTAATTTTTCACCCAGCATTCCCAATACATCAGACATTATTTTTAATTTTGTGGAAATTGTACTTGAATTCTTGGTTTTATGCTCCATTTCAAACACAAAAAAGTTTATTTAGTTGACGCGTACCTTACTTGTTTATTAGTAGACACATACCATACCTCAATCATTTCACTAAGCCAAGGGATTGTAGCGCGAATGGAAGGCTCCGGCGGCTTGTTTGTTCGTTTCACGTGTTGCGGGTTTGTTCACCTTTTCCGTGTGTTGTCCCATTACCGTGTCGTTTTGTTATGTTTGTTGTTTGTGATTCGTTTACTTTTCGCCCTTGTGTGACGTTTTCCCGGTGTTTGTTTAGTTTTCCTGCCCTTGTACGTTTGATGATTTTTTTTTTTTTTTTTTTTTTTTTTAGTGTTTGTTGATTTTTCTTCTGACAGCTCCCACGGACTGGGTGCGGTTTGTTTCTTTACTTCTCTTTTTATGTGTGTCTCGAAATTGCAAAATTTATTTCCCCTCCCTAAAGTGTTTGTATTTTCTTGATTGGTTTGCCCGGCCCCGGTGCTCTCTGTCTTTCCTGCCCCCCCCCCCCCCCACTTGATGGACTTGTTCGTGTTGACACTGCTTTCATAGTTTATCCCTTTGTTTGTTTAACGGTTCCCCCCCCCCCCCTTGGTTTTGAGATGCTCTCCCACTTCAAACACCTGAACCAGAGGACAGTGACCTTGAGGAATTTAATTGTTTGCTTATCGGAATGAATTTAAAGAAGGAGGTGTAGTAACGTTGCATTGGTTCGAAATTGGTTAAACTCGGCCCCCGCCGCGTTCTGTCTCGCTAAATTAATTTGCGTATTAGGAGTGATTGTAATTACTTGCACTCGAATTTGCGTA
Source organism: Trichonephila clavata (assembly GCA_019973975.1). Taxonomy (NCBI): domain Eukaryota; kingdom Metazoa; phylum Arthropoda; class Arachnida; order Araneae; family Nephilidae; genus Trichonephila; species Trichonephila clavata. The sequence goes on along the minus strand of BMAO01001043.1, from coordinate 4,663 downwards.
TGTGCCATCGAGAAAGTATTGAACTTGCATTGATTTTGTCTCTCATTCCAGACTTGTTGTTTCGGTTTCATTCTATCTCTTGTGTTTGGCAGGATTTGTTGTTTCGGTCCCCCCCCCCCCCCCGGTGTTTTTTTTTTTTTTTTTTTTTGGTTCCTTTGCTGTAGTGATTCTGCGGAGTTAGGAAGTGGAGGAAGTTAGGTGCGGAGTGTGGAATTGTTATTTCTGTTCCTCCCCCCCCCCCCCCCTCTCATTCTAGAGTTGGTGTTTTTTTTTTTTTTTTTTTTTTTTTTCCTCCCTGTTGTGATTTTGCAGGGTTTGCAGTTGTTGTTTTGGTTTGGCCCTGGTAATGTGTGTTGGGTAGGGATTGTTGTTTTGGTTCCTCTGTCGCCCTGTGTGTGTGTGTTGGGTAGGAATCGTAGTTTTGGTTTGGCTCTCATTCTAGAGTTGTTGCTTTTGGTTTTGTCCTTGCTGTGTGTTAGGTTATGCATATTTGGAATTGCTGTTTATGTTTGTTGAATTCTGCAGAGTTGGGAATGGTTTTGGTTTCTCTCCCGTTCTGTTCGGTGGTAATTGTTTCGGTTTCGCCCTCTTTCAGCAAATGTTGCTTGGGTTTCGCTCTGGCCCTTGTGTTAGGGAGCGGTTGTTGTTTTGCCCTCTTTCTTTTAGGATGCAATTGGTTCGGTTTCGTGCTGGTTGTGCAATTGTTGTTTCGGTGTCGCCCTCGTTCTCCGGAGTTTAAACTTGTTGTTTAGGTTTGTTTTTTCTTCCTTGAACTGTGCTGAGTTATGGATTGTGTTTGCTTGTTTCTTTTGTTGTGATTCTGCGGGTTTTAGAACTGTTGTTTCGCCCTTGCTCTGATAGGTAGGAATTGTTGGTTTGTTTTCTTCCTATAATTCTGTGGAGTTGGGATTTGTGCTGGGCCCTTTTCGTTCTGTTTTTCCTTGCAATTCGTTGTCTTGGACTTTTCGATTTGTTTAACCGTTTGTCTTTGAAAAATTTTTTTTTTTTTTTTTTTTTTTAATGTGTGTTACGGAATGTTGAATTTTTTGAGAATTTTTATTCCCTTTTGAGGTTTTGGATTCTCTTTCGAGTTCGTATGTTTTCGTGGACTCTTGGAGAGGTTTTGAAGCTTTGTTTTTGACCTTTGATAATAGGCGAACGGCTTGGAGTAGGAGAAAAAGGATCGTAGCTTCGTGGATCGGAGTTTCTTCTTTCTCTGATGTGAGGGTTGGTAACAATGGTTGGTGATGTATGCAGTTGGAGGCAGTTGTGATTTTTGAGTCCTTCGCGTTGTGAATCCGGCTACAGCTGCAGGTTATCGCTTCTCGGCCTATCGGCTAAGATCAAAGTGTAGTATCTGTTCTTATCAGCTTAATATCTGATACGGCGTCCATAGGGTGCCTCTGATGTTAAACTAATTTTTGGAAGATGGCTTTTGATTAAGGGTTTACCCTGTCATGGCTAAGGGTCGGCTGGCTATAGCACTAATTGCCAGATCGGCCCGCTTTTATACCTAAAAATAGACTCACCACACCAAAAAACCCCCAACTAGTCACTTTGTTCCTTCTCGTAAAAGATGGAGAAAAGTGTCAAAAACTTGTAAAAGTGTTTCTAAGAAGCCTCTTCCCCCTCCCTCCTAAGCTGATAAGAACAGAGTTTCTGCATCTCTGATGCCTCTCCGTACTCGCTTGTAACTGTCGTATGATACGCTTTTGTAAGTAACGAGAAAAGTAATGTCTAAATGTGCGCAGGCGAAACTCTCCCGATGAGTTTCCATACGGTAACACTTTTTATATGAGTTGAATGCAAATACCTCTTGTAGTTTACATTGCCCCTCTCTTTCAGGTTCCCTCTTTGTCCCACGGTGGAGCTCCTGTTCCCTTCCAAAAGTCTGCCTGTTCTGGATTCTCCACCGAAACACACACACGAAAAACCCCAGATGGGACAGCAGGCGTCTTTCAAAGAGGGGGGGGGTATCCAAGGTCGAAAGGGGGGGGGGTGAGAGAAGATAAAAAAAAAGGACTCTGCTGGGTTCCAGACCCAGTACATCCCTACGCAAACAATTTGCAAGATGTCGAATTGAAGTTTTCTGAACATGTTTTATTTAGTTTTATCTCAAGTGTAGAATACAATAAAATCTCTGTGTTTATACTTGTGTATTTCATTGCACTTTTTTTGAGAAAATGACATTTTTTTTTATATTATTATTTTTTTTGTAAAAGATTGAGTTGTTGCATAGAGAATGCCAAATTTCAAAATAAAAAAACTTTTCAAAAGCATAACAAATTTTATAGCTCTAAGCGCAGATGATGATTTTATTTATGAATTGCATGAGTATTAATCGAATACGTTGATTAGAATTTTCGCAGTACAAGCCTTGCCTTGACTGTAATTTTTCACCCAGCATTCCCAATACATCAGACATTATTTTAATTTTGTGGAAATTGTACTTGAATTCTTAGTTTTATGCTCCATTTCAAACACAAAAAAGTTTATTTAGTTGACACGTACCTTACTTGTTTATTAGTAGACACATACCATACCTTAATCATTTCACTAAGCCAAGGGATTGTAGCGTGAATGGAAGGCTCCGGCGGCTTGTTTGTTCGTTTCACGTGTTGCGGGTTTGTTTACCTTTTCCGTGTGTTGTCCATTACCGTGTCGTTTTGTTATGTTTGTTGTTTGTGATTCGTTTACTTTCGCCCTTGTGTGACGTTTTCCCGGTGTTTGTTTAGTTTTCCTGCCCTTGTACGTTTGATGATTTTTTTTTTTTTTTTTTTGTGTTTGTTGATTTTTCTTCTGACAGCTCCACGGACTGGTGCGTTTGTTCTTTACTTCTGTTTTTATGTGTGTCTCGAAATTGCAAAATTATTTCACCTCCCTCATGTTTGTATTTTCTTGATTGGTTGCCCGGCCCCGGTGCTCTCTGTCTTTCCTGCCCCCCCCCCCCCCCCCCACTTGATGGACTTGTCGTGTTGACACTGCTTTCATAGTTTATCCCTTTGTTTGTTTAACGGTTCCCCCCCCCCCCCCTTGGTTTTGAGATGCTCTCCCACTTCAAACACCTGAACCAGAGGACAGTGACCTTGAGGAATTTAATTGTTTGCTTATCGGAATGAATTTAAAGAAGGAGGTGTAGTAACGTTGCATTGGTTCGAAATTGGTTAAACTCGGCCCCCGCCGCGTTCTGTCTCGCTAAATTAATTTGCGTATTAGGAGTGATTGTAATTACTTGCACTCGAATTTGCGTATGTGCCATCGAGAAAGTATTGAACTTGCATTGATTTTGTCTCTCATTCCAGACTTGTTGTTTCGGTTTCATTCTATCTCTTGTGTTTGGCAGGATTTGTTGTTTCGGTCCCCCCCCCCCCGGTGTTTTTTTTTTTTTTTTTTGGTTCCTTTGCTGTAGTGATTCTGCGGAGTTAGGAATTGTTGTTTGGGTTTTCGCCACCCCTCCCCGCGTTGTGGAATTGTTGTTTTTTGGTTAGCCCTCTTTCAGTAGTAGGGTGCAATTGTTTTTTTTCCTTTACTTTCTGCGGAGTGTGGAATTGTTATTTCTGTTCCCCCCCCCCTCTCATTCTAGAGTTGGTGTTTTTTTTTTTTTTTTTTTTTTTTCTCCCTGTTGTGATTTTGCAGGGTTTGCAGTTGTTGTTTTGGTTTGGCCTGGTAATGTGTGTTGGGTAGGGATTGTTGTTTTGGTTCCTCTGTCGCCCTGTGTGTGTGTGTTGGGTAGGAATCGTAGTTTTGGTTTGGCTCTCATTCTAGAGTTGTTGCTTTTGGTTTTGTCCTTGCTGTGTGTTAGGTTAGCATATTTGGAATTGCTGTTTATGTTTGTTGAATTCTGCAGAGTTGGGAATGGTTTTGGTTTCTCTCCCGTTCTGTTCGGTCGTAATTGTTTCGGTTTCGCCCTCTTTCAGCAAATGTTGCTTGGGTTTCGCTCTGGCCCTTGTGTTAGGGAGCGGTTGTTGTTTTGCCCTCTTTCTTTTAGGATGCAATTGGTTCGGTTTCGTGCTGGTTGTGCAATTGTTGTTTCGGTGTCGCCCTCGTTCTCCGGAGTTTAAACTTGTTGTTTAGGTTTGTTTTTTCTTCCTTGAACTGTGCTGAGTTATGGATTGTGTTTGCTTGTTTCTTTTGTTGTGATTCTGCGGGTTTTAGAATGTTGTTTCGCCCTTGCTCTGATAGGTAGGAATTGTTGGTTTGTTTTCTTCCTATAATTCTGTGGAGTTGGGATTTGTGCTGGGCCCTTTTCGTTCTGTTTTCCTTGCAATTCGTTGTCTTGGACTTTTCGATTTGTTTAACCGTTTGTCTTTGAATTTTTTTTTTTTTTTTTTTTTTAATGTGTGTTACGGAATGTTGAATTTTTTGAGAATTTTTATTCCCTTTTGAGGTTTTGGATTCTCTTTCGAGTTCGTATGTTTTCGTGGACTCTTCGAGAGGTTTTGAAGCTTTGTTTTTGACTTTGATAATAGGCGAACGGCTTGGAGTAGGAGAAAAAGGATCGTAGCTTCGTGGATCGGAGTTTCTTCTTTCTCTGATGTGAGGGTTGGTAACAATGGTTGGTGATGTATGCAGACGGAGGCAGTTGTGATTTTTGAGTCCTTCGCGTTGTGAATCCGGCTACAGCTGCAGGTTATCGCTTCTCGCCTATCGGCTAAGATCAAAG
>BMAO01001042.1:0-14149 GCA_019973975.1 Trichonephila clavata | reverse complement strand
ATTATCATATAATTACATTAATTCTTATTTTACGCTTCATTGTTATTTTGTACGTCATAACTTGATAACTGTGAAATACATGATATCTAAATTATATTTTTTGAAGTGATTTTCAGCAAAGGGTGGATATTTTTTTTTGAAAATAAACTAAATATTTTAATATGCAGGGCTTCACAGTTCTCAGAAATTAATCTAATTCACCGTAATTCTGTTATTAGTTGTACGACACCGGTCGTTATTATTAATCTTTATCTTATGACTTAATCGTCAATTAGCATTATTCGATCATCCAGAAATTACTCTCGACTAGCTCCCAAATACTTTCAATTAACTTCGCGTATCTAAAAGTCAATGCTTAAAGAACCCTTCATTTGAATAAATCGAGTCTTTCTTCGGAAAAGTTTTAATAGAAAACACAGTTAAAAAGAAATAAATTTACCCCAAGAGGATTAGTGGCATGAGTGAGTGAATATTAGCGTCGCACTATTTAGCTGCACGAGGGTTTTGGCGACGGTCCGCGTAATTTTGAACCATGGTCAAGTGACGCGGACGACACCTGAGCTGGCAACCCCCTCTCCTAACTACCACACCACACCAAGGGGAAGGACGTTTTGAGCTCTCGACAGATTTAACGTGCATCGCTCCCTACACGGCGGGTCTTCAGTGGTACTGGGGATCGAACTCATGACATGCTAGCCACGATCCGATGCCTAGACCACAAGAGCTACATGAAGGATCAATTGTTCCATATTATATATTCAGTGAAATACTGGCCTTTTCTATTGACATGGTTACTACACGGTTCTCTATAAATGCAAAAGCTTTTTAATTTATTTAATTGCATTCATTCTCACGAAGAAATTATATAAGTCTAGAGAGATTCGTTTCTCTCTCTTAAATAATAAAAAATATTTATTATTTCTTTTTATTATTAAACTCATCTCAGTCTTATTATTGATGTATGTTAGGTGGAGAATTGAACATTCTATCCCTCCCCCCCACCCAACGATATGTTGAAGTTTTTTTTTTTGAATGTGCGACTCCATATTTTTTGCGATACGAATTATATGCTCTTCTTTCAGTTCATAAAAACATTTACAGAAAATTTCAATTGACAATTTAAGATTTTTAGTTTATGTTTAAAATTTAAATTGAATTAAAACAATCCAATAATACACTTGCAGTAATTTCTGAGGAAAAAATGCTCAAACATGGTTTTCCTCATACGTTTTTTTAAACATTAAAAAATCGACAAAATTTCCTCCTCACCTTTTTTTGTTGTTCTTAGAATGATGAAATTATACTTAAGATATTATTTCGCTTTCAATATACATAATTTCGAACATTTTCTATTGGCTAAAAGCCAGTAAAAAGTAAAGTGTAGAAGCAAATCAATACACTAGGCTTAGCCCCATATGCTGGGCACTTTTAGTTCTTAGTCGAGCAGTAGCGCACACAAAAGTTTTTCAAGGGGGGTCCATGGTCGAAAGTCTTCCAACTTGTATCATACCTCAAGACAACACCAATTGATTCTTCTGATTTTGTTAACAAAAAACAGTAAAAATAAATTATTGAACTAATAATTAGCATTAATTAATAAAATAAATTGTAAATTACAAGTACTTAATTAAATTTTACTTTATCTATATAAATAAATAAAATTGAAGTGTCTGTTTGTAATTTCAAATTAGCAGCTTTTTACTAAATGTATTTAAAGGTATGTTAGGTACTTATATCAAAAAATCAATTTTTAAAATTTTTGTCTGTCTGTCTGTTTGTTCCGGCTAATCTCGGAAACGGCTGGTGCGATTTTAAAAATTCTTTCATCAATGGAAAGCTACATTATCAACGAGTAAGATAAGGTATATTTTATCTCCGCATTCCTACGGGAACGGGAACTATGTGGGTAAAACCGTGGGACGTTGCTTACTCCCCGCCAAGTTGGCGCAAAATTATGCATTTGGTCAATAATATGAATTTTAATAAAAATTCTCACATTTGTAACAAATAACTGAAACAAAGTGTAATTTGGCATCTTTACAAAAAGCAATTTTTTAAATCGTTTTTTTATAAAATGTCTTAACATTTATTACTTTACGTTTATTAAAGGTCAAACTCAAACTTTGAGAAATATCGCCAAGTTGGCTAAGAAGTTCTCTATTCCGACAATCCCAGATATTTTAATGCAAATTTCCCCCCACTTTTTAAAGAGGGAAACGAAATAAAGTTTTAGCGAATTGCGCGCGCGTGATATTGAAAATTCTATAGTAATATTAATTGACAGTTTCATAAAAAGTTTTGATTTATTGTCCATAAAATCAACATTGAAAATTTAAACAACGTGCGGAGGAGGGAGGGAGGGAAATGTATTATAAAAAAAGTAAGAGGAAGAAAGTGGAATAAATGGAAGATGAATTATATATCAAACGTAGATACTTTCGATTTTTAAAAAAATTAATAGTTGAAGTTTATTGCATTTTTGTTGTTAATTATTATAATAAATTACGTTTTCAGTTTTTTTAAACTAAATTCAATTTTAGAATTTTATTGGTTCCAGTCAAGCAATAAAAAATAATGATAATGATTGCGACTTTGACAGAAATTTAAAGACATCAACGCGAGCGGAGCCGCGGGTAAAAGCTAGTATATATATATGTTGTATACGCTGAGGCGACACTCTCCGTACCCCCGGATGTAAGCAGAAGTAGCGCACTTACTTTTCCCAGCAGCGCGCGCCTAGTCAGGTTTAACAACCTGTAGATTTGTCATTAAATGTCCTTAAACATAAACGTCTCTTTTATTCAACATACCCCAAGATACCACCCTCTCTGTTACATATATACAGGATTATCATCAATCGACAAAAACTCAAGGACTTTTGGGGGTGGAGATCCGGACTTCTAGGACACCCCCTTGTGTATGCCACTGTTGTCAAGGTATATATTTCGGGAAGTTTGTTAACAAATGTTTTTATTATTTTTATATAGATACTTTCTTACGTTATTTTTTTAGATCGTGGTAGCTTTTTAGTGGAGTGATGGCTTTCAGGGATAAAATAAGGGGTTAAGTGTTACTTCACGCGTAGGGCTTTAAAATTCGAAGGTCTAAATTGCGAAGTATGTCACCAATAACGTTTTTGCAACCCTTTCAGACATTAATTCGAACCAACCAACCAAGGACTCGGAAATATTTGCTTGGCTACAAAAATTAGAACACCGAAATATTTTTTTAAAAATTATGGAACTTTTCCCATGACTGACCAGTCTTTAATGCGAATTTTTCGAAAATAGAGTTATTTCTGAAGCATCATAAGCTCATTATAATAATGCCCCTCCCCTCCGTTTTAAAAAATACGAATGTTTCTATTCATTTTTAATTTTTTTTTTTACGAAAAGAATAAAATTACCTTTGAACTATCGAAAACTAAATAAGTCGAGAGTTCAAGTCTGATTCTTCCACGGACATCTAGCGAGGCTGATTTATGTTAAATTGTCGCGATACGGAACCTTTACTTTGTTGTGGAGTGGAAATTTGGAAAATTGAACGCCAAACTCATGTGTCATCCGTCGCCATGTTGCTTCGAGTGAGACAAACAAAATGGAACTCAATTTTTCTGGAAAAAAAAAATCCTAATTTATCCACTCATGCGAACGCTTGTACAGTAGTTTCATAAGACCACTAACTAGCAAAGCGAGGAAAAATTACATGCATTTTTTACTGAGATAATATTTTTGAAACGTCATGATTTTATATATAGTACATCTAGCTACGCATCAAGGTTTCTTACGAAATAAAACGTGACTTGATTTCCTTGATTTCGACAAATTACATAACAATGCATTCCTGTAGGTTTGTATTAAATACTATTTATAAATATATATATATGCTTCAAAAGTATCATTTGCACAAACATGATGAATAAGCTTTAGCATTGGACATGCCTAAATAGTATTAATATTGCATAAAATCAAACTGCACTTTGGATTTGAGTCTTTCAATTAGAAGTACTTGAATTTTCTAACTAAATAGCCACACCAGTAAGAATAATGCATAAAAAGATAGCAGGTGAGTATCCTGTTGGCTTATCGCACCAAAAAGGAAGCATTTTTCTTCTTTCCCTTCCACATATTAAGATCACGTGCGTTTACGTTTTCGATGTCAAAAGAAAATATTTTAGTTTCCTGTGTTTGAGTCATTTTCATTCATCTTAACAAGTGTAATGATTGCGCAACTTCTAACACTAATGAATGTAAGGGGGGGGGGGGAAGTATTTATTATTCACGAAAAAAAAGTATTTATTATTCACGAAAAAAAAGGAGGGAGTCAGTAGTTTCATTCCTTGAAAAAAAAAAAGATTTTTATGACTTCCTGCAAGGACATCAACCTCCCCCACCCCCCTCTTCCTTTTTTTTTGCAATTTTTAAGAAGAAAAGGATAAGAAGGAGGAAAAAAGTATTCGAAATTTTTAAGTGATTTTGGACCCTTTGCTTCACAAATTCATGAAAATTTTTTTAAAAGAAATTAATATAATTTTTTTCTAGAATTTCTTTTAAAGAATATTCGAAAGTTTTGGAACATATCTTTCTCGTTAGATCGATACGAGATACGTATCTACCGCCGTGTCAATGATACTGGGCTCCAACAGGAATAAGAAAAAAATTGCAAAATATTAAGGGGTCCCTTAAGCAATTTTGATACAAGGTCCACTCAGGATCAAATACACAATTTGATATCAAATTAAAATTCTATTAGCTATTGTAAATATTTTTAAAAAATCTGTTCTTATATAATTTGCATTTTGTTTTTGTACAGACCCTCTGAAATGATAGGAAAACTTATAAATTCCAGGCAGAAGCACACAGGAATTTTGAAAGGGGAGGGGTCCAAGGTCGAAAGTTCACTATTCTCGTATTACGCTCCAATACGCCGCCCAACATATTCTTTTGTTTTTTTTTTTCAATTTTTGGGAACAAATTACAGTAAAAAATTAATTACTGAATGAATAATTAGAAATAATTAATAAAATGTAATTTTTTATAAATATTTTATTAAATTTTACGTACTATATACATAGGATTAAAATGAATTGAGAAAAAATCAAGGGCTTTGGGGAAGGGGGGGAATCCGGACCCGAGGCCTCCCCCCTTGTGTGCGCCACTGATTCCAGGTAATTCTAATTGATCAATTTATATTTTTTTACTATATTAAGAATAGGATGAAAAAAAGTAACTTGTTCACTTGAAAGAGAAAGCTGCTGCAACACTCTGTTCCATGAGAAATCTGTTCTTTTATGCATCAAGAATCAAAAATTACGGCGATTTCTCGACCCAGCAATCCCATAAAAAGTAATAGAAAGTTGAGGGTTGATTTTGTTAACAAAACTTCCACATTCAAATGTCATTAACGGAGTAAAGAACCATTTAAACCAGGAATTGCTTCCATGAAGCAGAAATAATTTGAACCGTTGGAAAATATATATGCATTTAAAGAAAATGAAAGATAAATAAAATAATTCAGAACAATTTATTACAGCACTTTCAGTACCGTAAAATCCGGCGTATAACGCGCACTTTTAACACAAAAAATAAGATCGAAATTTAAGGGTGGCGCGTTATCACGGTGGCCGGGTATAAAAATAATAGCTTCAAAAACAAAACAAAAAAAATATGTGGATAAAAAAAAACTTACGATTTCTACAAAGATCGGAATACTGTTCATTTAAAAGAAATATCATACCTTATAAACTTAAAGGATTGTCTTTCTAAATGTATACTATGTTTTCAAATCCTGGGGTAATACCTCGAATAAATGGCTTTAAAACATAATACCATTGCAAAAGTACACAGTATGTTCCTTCGTAAAAAAAGGAGGTGCGCATTATACGGCGAATGTACCTTAAAATTAAAAAATGCAGCTTTAAAGTACAGGTGCACGTTATACGCCAGATTTTACGGTATCTTGGGAGAGTAATTTTTTTTTAAATCCATGCTTTCAAACAAATTTCAATTATTTATTGAAAAAATTGAAGCAACTATTGTTCCTAAATTGCAATATGCCTGTAGGCACTTGGCCTAGATGATATTTTTCGATAAGTTTATAAACAATGTTCTCCCCATCAATGGGCTGCGGTAAAATTATCTAACGTTGATCAGTCCGTGGTGATAAAAAAAAGTTGGGAAGCATTGATGTGATAACATGTATAATCTCGAAATTTTACATATATAATACATTTGTAGAACTAAATTCGCCAGACTATACTAGAGATTTTGTTCAAGAAATCTTTTGAACCAATGAAGCAAAGCAGAGTTCTTTAAAATGAACAAGAAAAGTTAAAATAAAAGAAGTTCCAATCCTGGGTATATTAAACCACTGCGACACAAACTAGTTTTAATACGAGGTAATTAAATCCATATAAGTTTTAATTACACAATAAATACATTTAATTTAAACACATAATATTAAATTAATGGCATTACTTAGTTAGCCAATCACAGTGGATAATCCACAAAATGTTTTTACATGCTATGACAAAATATTGTTAATTGCAATCATTTGAAAATTTTATTTTTATACACTTATGTATATTAGTTGCTTTTTATATAAACACAAATTATTAATACTCTCATCTCATCCTTTTTACGTAAAACACATTTCTACGATTCCCACAAAAATTGCTTGCACTTTTAAGATACATTGATCTTCTCTGAATTAAAGTAAATGTTATTTGGAGAAAGTAAAACTTTTTACATTATAATTTCCCAGAAAAACACCACGTTTCTATCTTGTATGTGAAGAAAAAAAATATTAGAAAATATATATATATATATCAATCTTAACATAAAAATTTCAATCAAGTCGATTTGGTTGCATTGATCTAATGTATTAAATAGAAATAATGTACTACTTATGTAAGAAAAGATTTATTTAGAGGAAATTTATAATTTTAATAATATCAAATTACATAGCTTTTAGTTTAATACTTTCAATGAGATTTGATTCCAAAAATTTCCAAAATATCACACATTTGCCTTTTCACTTATAAAAAAAATGTAACAAATTCAACTTCCTGAAGAATGTACTCATATTTGTGTTAGTATTTATTTCAATTTGTTAAATATAAATATACGAAATGAAGTATTTCATGTATTAAATGTTGTTTCCTGTATATGTATCTGAAATTTATAATGGCTAATGTTGATATCCATACCAACAATTATGGATGTGCATAAATATTAAAAACAAGTACAAAGAGATTTGATTCACAACCATTGAAAAAAAATGGGTTATGAATGACCATGCAGATAATTTAACCAATCTCTGAAATCCTCCTCTTTAAAAACAAATTGACCATGAAAGATGCATTTTTATTCCATCCATAACAGTAATAATAATTATCATAAAATGTAGTAGTCTATTAAAATCAAAATCTAATAAGGGAACAAACTCGTTATGTTGAAATAAAACGCAAATAAATCAAAACTTCTTAAACTAATTTACCAAAACTGTGCCATAATTAACACTGATCAGATTTTGAAGCAAAATTAAATTCAGAACAATTAATAAAATCCATGACAAAATATTACTACTTTTTTTTACATAAGTTCTAACTCTTTAATTGTCTAATCTCAAACTAATTTAAATATATTTTATGTGAATTTTTATATGCTTACAGTAATTATATTTGATACAATTTTATACATCAAGAATAACCAATACCTGATTAGAAATTCTTCATTTTTCATGATCAATTTGAAATGAAGTTTTTTTTTAAATAATCCTTAACACCATAATAAAATTAATAAAAAAAAGAATTGAAAGGTTATCACTAATTAAGTAATGAGAACTTTTATAAAAAGAATGAATACTGTTTATGTATAAGTAATTTAAATAAATAAAAAAAAACTCTAGCAAATAAAAATTTTACAACTATTTGAAAATAAAAAAATTAAGAGCATCAGATTTTAAAATTAAAAACAAACCTTGTAAATTTTACAATCTCTTTGACAGAAGACAGTCTATATAGTTTTACAGCATTAAAATAATTTCTTCATTTAAATAATTCTCATAAATCTCAATTTATAGCATAATACTATAAATTAAACAGCCCTGTTTTTGAAATGCATAAAAAATACCATTGAAAATTCCAGAATAAAGCCATTTATTGTTCAAAATATCATGATTAATTACAAATTATAAATCTTCCAAAAAATATGATTGCTCATTAACAAAATTAAGTACATACTATAATAAATTTCATGAATGTATGGAAAAATATAATTATTAGCTTCAGCTATGAAAAAACTTCTGCAAAAACAAAATCAATAAATGTAAAATACTCCATAAAATATTGGAATTTGAAATATTAGTATAATTCAACATATTTAAAAAAAATGCAAAAAATAAAATAAATATAAAATAAAAAGAAAATAGCTTTTCTCAAAATCACATTTTTAACATTTGATACACAACCAAGCAAACTGGGTTAAATGTAATAAATAATATATAATCATGATTATCTAAAAAAAAGCAATCTATTTTAATAATATGGATATTAAGTAGTTCAAAATGAATGCAATTTATCACGGAATAATCTGGAACATTGTTCGAAAAATATTTCCAATAAATAGCATTTATAATTTCAATAATGCTTTTAATTTTCCATTTTCAAGAGCTTCTACAGTATCATCACATCCACCAATATGCTCCTCATTAATAAAAACTTGAGGAACTGATGATCGACCAACTTTCTTAGCCATTGCTTGTTGTAACTGAGCACCACCTTCTGTTAAATAAAAACGAACTGTAAAATTTGACAAATAACTCCAAATCTCTAAAATTTTCAATAAACTATATGGGGGGGGGGGAAGTCGATGCAATTTAAGAACATAAAAACAAACGAGTATATTTGATAGGAAACTGCATAAGTAATGTCACTCATTTTCAATCTATTTTAATATTTTACCTTTTAGAATTAATTATAAGAAAAGATAAATTATGATATTTGCAAGAGAGTAAAATAATAAAAGTTTAGGATATTACATAGAAAAAGTTGAGTCTACAAATCTAGATAAGGAAAAACTTTTAATTAAAATACAGTACAAATTATAAATTTAAGTTTGCAAAAAAAAAAAACACTACTAGAATGTTGTTTACTAATTTTCTAAGTTTTAATTTCTTCATAAATAACTATAAAAAAGTTTAACAAATCACAACTCTAATTTAAAAAAAGCAAAAGAAAGTAATACAATAAATAAGTAATTGAATTAACTTAAATTCTCACCTAAAGTATCCAGTTCAAGGGCAAAATATTCCACTCCCAGTCTTTAATAGTTCCTTTACCTGAGTATTTTTTTTAAAAAAAAATCAGTTTACATGGTACATTTTTTTGTATGTTACATTATTCAGCTCACTAATTAGGTAACTATTTTTTTAAATAATATCTCTAAAATACATATCAAGTAGCAAACAAACAAAAAATCTTTAAAATATCAAAATTGCAATAAAACATATTCCTTTCATACTTTTTATTTTAAAGTAATATATAATCACAACTATGGCTGAAAATCTGGTTTTAAATTTGGTATGTTTTTTCATATTTTTCTGAAAAGAGCAATTTTAGAGAGCTCAAAATTTCACTCATCTGTGAAAAAAACTATAATTTAATTCAGATTGTTAGATTTTACCAATGCAGCCTCAGTTATCACACACATTTAACACGCGACTTTTAATATATTGTATATTTTTACAAAGAATTTTTTGACAACAGTGTAAAACAACCAACTGTAAGAAAATAAAAATGATAATTGTCATCACTATTTGACAAACTCTGTAAAACATATAACCAGCTTTAAAAAGCAAAAAAAAAAAGAAGAAAAAATGAAGATTAAAATGGTCAAATTATTTAATATGAATAAAATACTTTTGTATTTTCACTTATATTTTACAGGTACAAACAGAAAATATATATACTAAAGAAAATCAAATGATAAATTTTTTAAAAGATTTTGAAAAATAAAAATTGTAAACATTTAATTCATCTTAAAATTCATAATGAACAATGTCTGGAAATTAATTTGTATTTTTTCAAAATAACCTAGTTGGTTAGAAAAAAAGAAACATTTTAAGCACCACTCACCTTATGGCAATAGGGGCATCTGATTTACTGAAGATCATAACTTTATTTGTCTTCACATAATTTTCTATGTCTTCCAAAACTTAGCATCGATTTGAGCTGCAGCCATTTTACAGATCAGTGAAATAAATGGTTACATATATACGTTCTAATAAAGGCGTTACCGTCCGAAACCACAGGTTCCAATATAATTCACAGTATTTCAACCGATTTATGTCAGAAGCTCTCTTTAATAATACAAAATGAGTTGAAGGAGCGGCAATTTGAGAAGGTAGCGCCATCTATTGTGATTTAAAATAAAAGCGAAAACATATCTCGATTTTAATTCTTTTTTTTTTTCCTTCAAAAATTTAAAAAAAGCTGATAAAAGTGTCTTTAAATATTGTAAAAAGAAACAAAAAGTTTTTTTTTTCGAAATACAAATTCATTAGAAACTATTATGTAAGTATCGGCCTGAGCGTGGCATTAAATATCAATCTCGTCATCAGATCTTAGAAATAAAGAGGTCGAATGGGGTCGATTCATCACTAGAGGGCGCTGCGATCGTGGCTATCATCACGTGATTAACAACGTGCAATCATGTAAACAAATAACAGTTGACACTTGTGGTTGCGCGCTAAGTTTCGAATTTTCAAACATTATTATTTTATATTCTTTAAATTCTTTTTAGTACTTCAAAATAGTTTTGATATATTTTCTACTTTTTGTATTGTGACCAAATATATATATAGTTTTAGTTTATAGTATTAGATTTAAGTGTTTATTTTATACTTCTATCCTTTGGCTTCGAATTTTTGTATACTTTTAGGTTTAGTAATTATTTTTTTATTAGTGCCAGCCATATTGTGATTAAAAAAATATGCAACGCTCTTTTGAACAAATTGCTTCTTGAAATTGGATAAATCTACTAATATCGCAAATCATTATGTAAGCGAGTTTTCCTAGAAAAATTCGTGCAGACTGTAAATAGGGAGTGGCTCGCCAAAACAAAACATTGTTTTGTCTACAATGTATTTCATCAAGAGCGATTAGTTAATACTTCGGCTGTTGAATAGGACCAAAGACTGTTAATCAATTTATTATGATGATTGGATAATAAGAGATTCCATGTAAAAGTATAACCGTTACCTGAATATATTGCTTATTTGTATTTCTAGACACTGTTAGTTGTGTCTGAGTGCTGTGAAGACCTCCTGGGATTTCGTAAATTCTAGTGTTGTGGCATTTCTAAGGATTGTTTTAAGTTTTCATTGCTCCAGACCCATTCTTTGTAAGCGCAGGTATTATTTCTTACGAATTTGTGACATTGATTATATTTTTTTACATAGAAACTTCTTATAATTACAAAAAGCTTGTGAATTTAACTGTTATTTTCTAATATTCATATAAAGTTTCCTTTTTGCTGTTCTTGAAAACTCATTTCAGTATTATTATTAGGACATCAAAGTTTTTTAATGTTAATAATTCTTTTATTTTTTAAAATTGTAAGGAAATATTTGTTTGCTTTACATCAATTAGACAATTTATATGCAATTCAATAACTCATAAGAAATAATTTGTAATAAAGAATAATCCAATAAAATTTAATCATTATTCCTAAAAATTATGTATTAATGTGATTCTTTCTTTAACTTAATAGTGTAAGAGTATTTTCTTTTTTAAACTTTGAAGACTTTCTAAAAGAAATTTCAACCTTTGTAAATAATTACTAAGTAAAGTCAGACAATCAAAGCTGGCAAATGTGTTATTTCATTACAGATTCATCATATATTTCGAAAAATCTTACTATGTCTTGGGAATTTTTATAGAACAGTTGTTTAAAAAATTGGTGTACAATAACAATGTTTCAATTTTATGTATCCATATTAATGCAAATAAAGATTGAACTGACAAAAAAAAAAATACTCTTTTGGAATACATCTTAAAAAAATACTCTTCATAAATACATAATGAAGCAATGTCACTGATAGTCTTCAAAAGAATATGAAAATGCATTTTTTAAATTACAATGAATTTTTTAATTAAAAAAATAAAATTTCACATGCTTCACTTGGTATAAAATCATGTAATATTAAAATTAAATGTTGATAAATGATGTAAGTTAAATAATTTTAATTACTAATTTTAACTAGCTAACAAAAATTTTGTATGCTCCAAAATGTAAAAATTTTCATGAAAATAATTTAGCATGTTTCAAACAATTTCTAAAATTATCCCATATTTTAGTATGATTCGTTTTTTTTTTCATGGGGACAATGATTTATATAAAAAAAATTCAAACATTTGTAGGTGATAATTATTAAGACTATCAAAGTGCTAAATGTTATTATTTTACAACATATCTTTAAAGGCTTCATAATGTATTGTACAAATCATACTATTTTAAGGCCACACAATGTGCTAAACATTTCAAAAAGAATTTTGACATTTTCTTAGGCCCATATCATTGAGAAGCTTGCCACCAAATTTCAGATTTGATAATAAATTAGTTTAAAGATATTTGAAGAGCTTAGGTTTGGTTTCAGTTTCATTTTAAAGCAGTTTTCCACTCTTAAATTGAAAGAAAATATTTTTGAGCCCAATCAACTCTGAAATAGTTAATTATTTCAGTTCTCATTACTAAAAGTATTTCTGCTTTGTTTTGAGTTCTCATAGTTACTTATTAAGATTGTTTTCAAAGCTAATTTTTGTTTTAAAAATAGTTTATATAACTTGGAAGCTTTATCATTAATTTTTTCTTGGTGGTTCACACGTTCTCAGGCTTGTGAAAAACAATATTTTGAAGAGATGGAACACCACTCAAAATGATGCATCTAAAAACGCCCTAGCTAATACTGCAATTAGACTTCTGATTTTCAAGTATTGTAGAAAAAACTGAATATTCCCATGATGTACCTAACTGCATGATAATATATTATAGTACTATATTTAGTACTTTAAAGTTGTGCAATAAAACTCAAACTTGCTAACTGTACCCCAATTTAAACTGAAAAAAGTTATTTTTACAAACCTGGTGATTTCTATCGCTAAAGTTAGTATTATTATTTATACATAAATACTTTGTATTTCAAACAGTGCTGTTTAAGCTCATTTCGAGCACTGGGTGCAGAAGATCTACAATTTTTAACAACAAATTCAATACTTTTTTAAACATGTCTTTGTGTAAAGTGCCTATAACATGTTGATCTACTTTTAAAAATTATTAAGGGAATGTTTACTCAGAAAAGGTGCAATAATTTCAGAAATTCAATTTAATTATCCTCAGTTTTAAATATATTTTTCTTCTTATTGAATTACATATAAATATAAAAGTATACAATTTATCTATATACAAGTTAAACTTGTAAAAAAATTTTAAAAATTCACTTCTTTTACATTTGGATTGAGTTAATATGAAAGTTTTTGAATAATAAAAATATTTATCCATTATGAAAATGAATTTTATTTTTGCAACACAATGAATTGCAAATAAGATAGAAAAAATTCAATACAATATATAAAAAATGAATACTTGCATAAAATTTCCATTCACAATTCTACTGGTTATGTATCTTGACCAGGTATTGTATGTTTAGTGCATACAAACTAAAAACTTATTTGGAGAAATGTATTGACATTTCATTATTTTGTTTTCACTAATATGTATCTAAAGTATATTTTCATATATATTTATACTTTAAAAAAATGGAAGATAAAAACACATCAGAGAGAGAGAGGGGGAAAAAAGATACAGAATTCTCACTCTGAAGTTTAACATGTGAAAATATATTATTAAAGATTAAAATCATTATTATACATCAACAAGTTCCCAAAGTTTATCATGAATAAACTGAGTTCCATTCTAATCAAAATACAGTTTCTACTACTTATAAGCAAGATAATTAACTAATTATATCATTAGTTTATCAGGAAATTCTAAATTTCAAGAAACTTTTCAGTTTCCAATTATACTGAGCAAAATATTAAATTACTTCAAAGTTTGTCAAAGAAATGCTAAATCAGTACTCATACCATTCC
>BMAO01001041.1:0-98713 GCA_019973975.1 Trichonephila clavata | reverse complement strand
ATCTCTTTTGATCTAATTGAAATTTTGAAAAGTGCTACATGTATTCGTGATCAGCGTCGGATTTCCATGAGAAAATTGTGTTTGCTTTGAATAGGAGTTAGAAATTTTCCCGACGTCTCCAATGCCAAATATCCAAAAATGAAATTTATTATTAACAACTTTTGATCTAATTGAAATTTTGAAAGGATACATGTATTCGTGATCAGCGTCGATTTCCAAGAAATTGAGTTTACAATGAGCACAGTTTCCTGTTCACGTCTCCTGCCAAATATCCAAAATGTGAAATTTTATTATTGCAATAACTTTTGATCTTAATTGAAATTTTGAAAAGCGCTACATGTATTCGTGATCAGCGTCGGATTTAAATAAGAAAATTGAGTTTGGTTTGATTAGAGTTAGAAATTTTCTGTCTGACGTCTCCTTCCTAAATATCCAAAATGAACATTTTTATTGGTAAATACTTGATCTAATTGAAATTTTGAAAGTGCTATGTATTCGTGATCAGCGTCGGATTTACATGAGAAATTGAGTTTATTACATAGAGTTAGAAATTTTTCCTGTTCATGACTTCTCCAATGCCAAATATCCAAAATGTTAAATTTTATTATTGCAATAACTTTGATCTAATTGAAATTTTGAAAAGGCTATGTATTCGTGATCAGCGTCGGATTTTAAATAAGAAAATTGAGTTTGGCTGAATAGGAGTTAGAAATTTTCCTGTTCATGACTGCCCCAATGCCAACATCCAAAAATGTGAAATTTATTATTGCACAACTTTTGATCTAATTGAAATTTTGTTAGACATGTATTCGTGATCAGCGTCGGATTTAAATAAGAAAATTGAGTTTGGTTTGAAGAGGAGCAGAAATTTTCCTGTTCATGACGTCTCCAATGCCAAATATCCAAAATGTGAAATTTAATATTGCACAACTTTTGATCTAATTGAAATTTTGGCGCGCTACATGTATTCGTGATCAGCGTCGGACTTAAATAAGAAATTGAGTTTGGCTGAATAGAGTTAGAAATTTTTCCCCGTTCCACGTTCCAATGCCAAATATCCAAAAATGTGAAATTTATTTAACAACTTTTGATCTAATTGAAATTTTGAAAAGCGATACATGTATTCGTGATCAGCGGATTTAAATAAGAAAATTGTGTTTGTTTTGAACAGGTTAGAAATTTTCCTGTTCATGACGTCTCCTGCCAAATATCCAAAATGCTAAATTTTATTATTGCAATAACTTTGATCTAATTGAAATTTGAAAGCGATACGTATTCGTGATCAGCGCTGATTTTAACAAGAAATTGTGTTTGTTTTGAATAGGAGAAATTTTTCCGTTCATGACGCCCCTGCCAAATATCCAAAATGTTAAATTTATTATTGCAATAACTTTTGATCTAATTGAAATTTTGAAAGCGCCATATAGTATTCGTGATCAGCGTCGATTTTAAATAAGAAATTGAGTTTACGGAATAGAGCAGAAATTTTTCCTGTTCATGACGCCCCTGCCAAATATCCAAAATGAAATTTTATTATTGCAATAACTTTTGATCTAATTGAAATTTTAAAGCGCTACATGTATTCGTGATCAGCAATGATTTTAAATAAGAAAATTGAGTTTGGTTTAGCTAGAGTTAGAAATTTTTCCTGTTCATGACGTCCTAATGCCAAATATCCAAAAATGTGAAATTTTTAATATTGCAACTTTGATCTAATCTGAAATTTTGAAAAGCGCTACATGTATTCGTGATCATGTCGGAATTTAAGAAAATTGAGTTTGGCTGAATAGAGTAGAAATTTTTCCCGTTCATGACGTTCCAATGCCAACATCCAAAATGTGAAATTTATTATTGGGTAATAACTTTGATCTAATCTGAAATTTTGAAAGGATACATGTATTCGTGATCAGCGTCGATTTAAATAAGAAAATTCAGGTTTGTCGGAATAGGATAGAAATTTCTTCCTGTTCATGACGTCTCCCAAATATCCAAAATAAAATTTATTATTGCAATAACTTTGATTCAATTGAATTTTGAAAGCGCTACATGTATTCGTGTAGATCAGCGTCGGATTTAAATAAGAAAATTGAGTTTGGCTGAATAGAGAAATTTTTCCTGTTCATGACGTCTCCTGCCAAATATCCAAAATGTGAAATTTTATTATTGCAATAACTTTGATCTAATTGAAATTTTGGTGCCATGTATTCCGTGATCAGCGTCGGATCAAATAAGAAAATTGAGCTTGGTTTGATTAGGAGTTAGAAATTTTCCCGGTTCATGACGTCTCCTCTTCCAAATATCCAAAATGAACATTTTTATTGCAATAACTTTGATCTAATTGAAATTGAAAAGTGCTATGTATTGTGATCAGCGTCGGATTTAAGAGAAAATCTGAGTTTGGCTATAGGAGTTAGAAATTTTTCCTGTTCATGACTTCTCCAATGCCAAATATCCAAAATGTTAAATTTATTATTGCAATAACTTTTGATCTAATTGAAATTTTGAAAGCGCTACATGTATTCGTGTGATCAGCGTCGGATTTTAAATAAGAAAATTGAGTTTGGCTGAATAGGAGTTAGAAATTTTTCCCTGTTCATGACGTTCCAATGCCAATATCCAAAATGTGAAATTTTATTATTGCACAACTTTTGATCTAATTGAAATTTTGAAAAGGATACATGTATTCGTGATCAGCGTCGGATTTTAAATAAGAAAATTGTGTTATTGAATAGGAGTTAGAAATTTTTCCTGTTCATGACGTCTCCTGCCAACATCCAAAATGTGAAATTTTAATATTGCAATAACTTTTGATCTAATTGAAATTTTGGCGCGCTATGTATTCGTGATCAGCGTCGGAATTTAATAAGAAAATTGAGTTTGGCTGGAATAGGAGTTAGAAATTTTCCCCTGTTCATGACGTCTCCAATGCCAATATCCAAAATGAAATTTATTATTGCAATAACTTTTGATCTAATTGAAATTTTGAAAGCGATACATGTATTCGTGATCGTCGGATTTTAAATAAAGAAAATCAGTTTGTTTCTTTGAAGAGGAGTTAAATTTTCCTGTTCATGACGTCTCCCCACAACATCCAAATGTGAAATTTTATTATTGCAATAACTTTGATCTAATTGAAATTTGAAAAGCGCTACATGTATTCGTGATCAGCGTTTACTCTTAAATAAGAAAATTGAGTTTGGTTTGAAGAGAGCAGGAAATTTTTCCCGGTTCATGACGTCTCCTTCCAAATATCCAAAAATGTGAACACTTTATTGCAATAACTTTTGATCTAATTGAAATTTGAAAGTGCTACATGTATTCGTGATCAGTCGATTTACATGGTTTTAAATAGGAGCAGTTTTTCCCGTTCGTCGCTCTAATGCCAAATATCCAAAATGTGAAATTTTATTATTGCACCAATTGAAATTTTATGCTGACACATGTATTCGTGATCAGCGTCGGATTTAAATAAGAAAATTCGTTTCATTTTGAATAGAGTTAGAAATTTTTCCTGTTCATGACGTCTCCCCAAGCAAATATCCAAAAATGTTAAATTTATTATTGCAATAACTTTGATCTAATTGAAATTTTGAAAGCGCTACATGTATTCGTGATCAGCGTCGATAAATAAGAAAATTGAGTTTGGCTGAACAGGAGTTAGAAATTCTGTTCATGACGTCTCCCTGCCAACATCCATAAAATGTGGCCCTTATTGCTGCAATAACTTTTGATCTAATTGAAATTTTGAAAAGCGCTACATGTGACCGTGATCAGCGTCGGATTTAAATAAGAAAATTGAGTTTACTTGAAGAGTTAGAAATTTTCCACTAAGACGTCTCCAATGCTAAATATCCAAAATGTGAAATTTAATATTGCAATAACTTTGACGAATTGAAATTTTGAAAGCGCTACATGTATTCGTGATCAGCGTCGGAATTTAAATAAGAAAATTGAGTTTGGCTGAATAGGAGCAGAAATTTTTCCCCGTTCATGACGTCTCCAATGCCAAATATCCGAAATGTGGAAATTTATTATTGCAATAACTTTTGATCTAATGAAATTTTGAAAAGCGATATATGTATTCGTGATCAGCGTCGGATTTAAATAAGAAAATTGTGTTTGCTTTGAATAGGAGAAATTCTTCCTGTTCATGACGTCTCTGCCAAATATCCAAAAATGTTAAATTTATTATTGCAATAACTTGATCTAATTGAAATTTTGAAAAGCGATACATGTATTCGTGATCAGCGTCGGATTTTAAATAAGAAAATTCAGGTTTGTTTTGACAGGAGTTAGAAATTTTTCCCTGTTCATGACGTCTCCTGCCATTCAAAATAAATTTATTATTGCAATAACTTTGATCTAATTGAAATTTTGAAAAGCGCTACATAAATCGTGATCAGCGTCGGATTTAAATAAGAAAATTGAGTTTGGCTGAAGGAGAAATTTTCCTGTTCATGACGTCTCCTGTCAAGACCAAAATGTGAATGCATATTGGGTAATAAACTTTTGATCTAATTGAAATTTTGAAAGCGCTACATGTATTGTGATCAGCGTCGGATTTAAATAAGAAAATCTGAGTTTGGTTTGAATAGGAGTTAGAAATTTTCCTGTTCATGACGTCCCAATGTACAACACTAAAATGTGAAATTTATTGCAATAACTTTTATCCACCTGAAATTTTGAAAGCGCTATGTATTCGTAATCAGCGTCGGAATTTAAATAACAAAATTGAGTTTGGCTGAATAGAGCAGAAATTTTTCCCCGTTCATGACGTTCCAATGCCAAATATCCAAAAATGAAATTTATTATTGCAATAACTTTTGATCTAATTGAAATTTTGAAAAGGATATGTATTCGTGATCAGCGTCGGATTTAAATAAGAAAATTGTAATGGTTTTGAATAGGATAGAAATTCTTCCTGTTCATGACGTCTCCCGCCAACATCCAAAAATGTGAATTTTACGGTTGCAATAACTTTGATCTAATTGGAATTTTGAAAGCGCTACGTACTGCGGATCAGCGTCGGATTTAAATAAGAAAACCAGTCGGCTGAATAGAGTTAGAAATTTTCCTGTTCATGACGTTCCCCAACATCCAAAATGAAATTTTATTATTGCAATAACTTTTGATCTAATTGAAATTTTGAAAAGCGCTACATGTATTCGTGATCAAAGGCCGGATTTAAATAAGAAAATCTGAGTTTACCGATTTTAGAGTTAGAAATTTTTCCCGGTTCATGACGTCTCCTCCAAATATCCAAAATGTGAACATTTATTGCAATAACTTTTGATCTAATTGAAATTTTGAAAGTGCCACGTATTCGTGATCAGCGTCAGATTTGTGAGAAATCTGAGTTTGGCTATATAGGAGCAGAAATTTTTCCTGTTCATGACTTCTCCAATGCCAACATCCAAAATGTTAAATTTTATTATTGCAATAACTTTGATCTAATTGAAATTTTGAAAAGCGATACATGTATTCGTGATCAGCGTCGGATTTAAATAAGAAAATTCAGGTTTGCTTTGAATAGGAGTTAGAAATTCTTCCCTGTTCATGACGTCTCCCTACAAATATCCAAATGTGAAATTTATTATTGCAATAACTTTTGATCTAATTGAAATTTTAAAGCGCTACATGTATTCGTGATCAGCGTCGGATTTTAAATAAGAAAATTGAGTTTGGCTGAAGAGGAGTTAGAAATTTTCCTGTTCATGACGTCTCCTGCCAAATATCCAGGAAATTTTATTATTGCAATAACTTTGATCTAATTGAAATTTTGAAAAGTTACATGTATTCGTGATCAGCGTCGGATTTTAAATAAGAAAATTGAGTTTGGCTTTGATTAGGAGTTAGAAATTTTTCCCGGTCTACGACGCTCTTCCAAATAATATCCAAAAATGTGAACATTTATTGCAATAACTTTTGATCTAATTGAAATTTGAAAAGTGCTACATGGTCTGTGATCAGCGTCGGATTTTACATGAGAAATTGAGTTTGGCTGGCATGAGTTAGAAATTTTTCCTGTTCACACTTCTCCAATGCCAAATAATCCAAAAATGTTAAATTTATTATTGCAATAACTTTTGATCTAATTGAAATTTTGAAAGCGCTACATGTATTCGTGATCAGCGTCGGATTTAAATAAGAAAATTGAGTTTGGCTGAATAGAGTTAGAAATTTTCCTGTTCATGATCGTCTCCAATGCCAAATATCCAAAAATGAAATTTATTATTGCAACTTTTGATCTAATCAAATTTTGAAAAGCGATGTTATATTCGTGATCAGCGTCGGATTTAAATAAGAAAATTGATGGCCGAATAGGAGTTAAATTTTCCCTGTTCATGACGTTCCAATGCCAAATATCCAAAATGAAATTTAATATTGCAATAACTTTTGATCTAATTGAAATTTTGGTGCTGCCATAGCCCGTGATCAGCGTTTGGACTTAAATAAGAAAATTGAGTTTGGCTGAATAGGAGTTAGAAATTTTTCCCGTTCAAGACGTCTCCAATGCCAAATATCCAGTGTGAAATTTATTATTGCAATAACTTTGATCTAATTGAAATTGAAAGCGATACATGTATTCGTGATCAGCGTCGATTTTAAATAAGAAAATTGTGTTTGTTTTGAATAGAGCAGTTCTTCCCTGTTCATGACGTCTCCTGCCAAATATCCAAAAATGTTAACCCTATTATTGCAATAACTTTTGATCTAATTGAAATTTGAAAGCGATACATGTATTCAGGATCAGCGTCGGATTTTAAATAAGAAAATTGGTGTTTGTTTGAATAGAGTTAGAAATTTTCCCTGTTCATGACGTCTCCCACATCCGTAATGTTAAATTTATTATTGCAATAACTTTGATCTAATTGAATTTTGGAAAGCGCTACATGTATTCAGATCAGCGTCGGATTTAACAAGAAAATTGAGTTTGCTGGAATAGAGTTAGAAATTTTTCCCTGTTCATGACGTTCTGCCAACATCCAAAATGTGAAATTTTATTATTGCAATAACTTTGATCTAATTGAAATTTGAAAGCGCTACATGTATTCGTGATCAGCGTCGGATTTTAAATGCCAAGAAAATTGAGTTTGGTTTGAATAGAGTGAAATTTTCCTGTTCATGACGTTCTAATGCCAAATATCAAAAATGAATATTGCATATCTTGATCTACTGGAGTTTGAAAGCGTTATGTATTGCAGATCATTTAACAAGAGATTGAGTTTGGCTGATTGTTCATGACGTTCCAATGCCAAATATCCAAAAATGAAATTTTATTATTGCACACTTTGATCTAATTGAAGCTTTGAAAAGCGACATGCACCGTGATCAGCAATGAACAAATAAGAAAATTGTGTTTGTTTTCGGACAGGGAGTTAGAAGCTTCCTGAACATGATCGTACCGTTAACATCTAAATGTGAAGATAGGTTAACTTGATCTATGCTGACATGCAGATCAGCGTCGATTTACAAGAAAATTGAGTTTGGTTGAATAGAGTTAGAAATTTTTCCCTGTTCATGACGATTAAATGAAATTTTATTATTGCAATAACGGATTCAATTGAAATTGAAAGATGTATCAGGATCAGCGTCGATTTAAATAAGAAAATTGGAGTTTGGCGATTAGAGTTGTGAAATGGTTCAGTCCAAAAATGTGAACATTTATTGCAATAATCTCGATTTACTGAAATTTGAAAGTGTTGTTATAAGCTCAGACGTCGATTTATGAGAAATTGAGTTGTTGGTTAGATAGAAATTTTCCCGGTTCATGTTCTTCCAATGTTAAATATCCAAAAATGTTAAATTTTATTATAATCTTGATTACTGAAATTTGAAAGTTACATGTATTCAGGACAGCGCCGGATGCAACAAGAAAACTGAGTTGCTGGTGGTTGAAGCTCAAACATGACCAATAAATATTCAGGGTCGTGAAATTTATTATTGCAATAACTTTGAGTCTAATTGAAATTTGAAAGATACATGTAGATTATGTCGATTTAAATAACAGTGTTTTGAGTTAGAATTTCTTCAAATTATGATGTCATCAAAATGAAATTTAATAGTTGCAATACTTGATTTACTGAAATTTGAAAGTTATGTATTCAGATCGTCAGCGAATATAGGCTGAGTTTGCTGGTTTTAGAGCAGAAATTTCCGTTCATGACGCCAATGCCAAATAGACCAAAATGTAGTTTATTATTGCAATAACTTTTATTTGGCTCGAAATTTGAAAAGCGACAGCGAGCGGTTTTCGTATCAGCGTCGATTTCAAATACAGGCCCGCCAGCTTGAATAGAGTTGTATTTCGTTCATGACGCTCGTTAACACCAAACGCAGGGCTCTTATGCATATCTAATTTCGAAATTTGAAAAGGCTACATGGTTCGTGATCACGTGATTTAAATAAGAAAATTGAGTCGGTTGAATAGGAGTTAGAAATGCCGTTCATGACGTCTTCAAATATCCAAAAATGAACATTTTATTGCACAATCTTCGATTCCACTGGAAATTTTGAAAAGTTACATGTATTCGTAGGACAGCGTCGGATGAGAAAATTGTGTTTACGGAATAGAGCAGAAATTTTTCCCGTTCATGACGTTCAATGCCGAATATTATCCAAAATGAAATTTTATTATTGCACTTTCGATATCTAATTGAAATTTTGAAAGCGACACAGGGTCAGCGTCGGATAACAGAAATTGTACAGCTCTGAATAGAGTTGTGAAATTTTTCTCAAATTACGGTTCTCGTCAAATATCCAAAATGTTACCCTTATTATTGCGTCGGGTCTCGATTCACCGAGTTTGAAAGCGCCACATGTCAGATCAGCGTCGAGCTTAACAGCAGTGTTGAGTTTGCCGAATAGAGCGAAATTTTTCCTCACCATCACCCCCGTCTGCATCGCAGTTCTTATTATTGCAATACTTGATTCACGGTGTTTGAAAAGACATGTATTGCGATCAGCGTCTACAGGTTCGAGTTTGCCGAATAGAAGAAATTTTTCCCCACGTTAAATATTCAAATGAACTTAATATCGCAATAACTTCGATTCAATTACCTGAAAGGCCAGCGTAGTCTTATCAGCGCCGAATTAAATAGTACCTCAAACATACCAATGCCACACTAAAATGAAATTTATTGCATAACTTTTGATTTAATTGAAATTTCTGAAAGCGATTGAGCGTGCCCGTCATGTCGGATTTTAACAAGAAAACAGGCTTGTTTCGAACAGGAGTTAGAAATTTTCCCAATTACGACGCCTCTCAAACAAATATCCAAAATGCCACCCTTATTATTGCAATAATCTCATTCAGCTTGAAAGCGATACAGGTATTCGTGATCAGTCGGAGTAAATGTTAGTAACAGGTTTGTTTTGATTGAGCAGAAATTTTTCACCATTATTTCCAGTTTCGCCAACATTCAAAATGTTAAATTTTATTAACAACTATTGAAATTTGAAAGTTACATGTGGCTCGTGATCAGCGTCGATTTAAATAAGAAAATAGAGTTGGTTGAACAGAGTTGTGTTTTCCCTGTTTTGATCGCCCGCCAACATCAAATGCAGTTTGAGTTGTTGGGTAATAACTTTCGATTCAATTGAAATGCTGCCACGACGCTGTCGATTTTTAAATACAAAATTGAGTTCGGTTGAATAGAGTTGCAGTTCTTTTCCTCAAATTACACGCTCAATGTCAAATATCCAAATGAAATTTTAATACAAGTAACTTTCATCTAATTGAAATTTGTGCCATGTATTCGCATCAGCGTCGGCAGTGCTCGAGTTGTGTTTTTCACCATGAACAAATATCAAATGAACATTATTGCACTAATTGAAAGTTTATTTATTCAGGACAGCGTCGATTTTAAATAAGAAATTGCGTTTCCGTTTTGAATATGAGCCAGAAATTTTCGGCCTCATTGTTCTCAAGTCAGTCCGTGTCGCATAGCGTTTAATCCTCACTGAGTTTGAAAGCGCCACATGTACCAGTATCAGCGTCGATTTTGCTGGAATAGAAGCTGTGAAATTTTTCCCGAACATCGCCCCCGTCAAATATCCAAAATGAAACTCATTGCAATCCTGATAATTGAAATTTTGTTACAGCGTATTCGTGATCACGGATTTCAAATAAATTGAGTTCGGTTGCATATTCGACCATGCATCATCCAAAATGAACATTTTCATTGCAATAACTAATTGTTCTTTGCGTGCCGGCTGGCCTTGAGTCAGTCGGATTTTTACGAAGTAGTGTTCGGTTGGTTACATAGTTTTCCTGGAAACATGATTCTCCACGTTAAATATCCAAAAATGTTACCCACACGTAACAACTCGACTAATTGAAATTCTGGGAGCGACATGTATTCGTGACAGCGTCGGATAACAAGGTATTGTGCCGTTTTAGAGTTACTTTTCCGTACCGTCAAATACCAAAATGAAATTTTATTATTGCAATAATCCTTGATTCACTGAAATTTGAAAGCTACATGTATTCGTATCAGCGTCGGATTTAACAAGAAATTGATTTGCTGAAGAGTTAGAAATTTTTCGTACCATGACGTTCTTCCCCGTCAGAAATTATCTCGATTAATTGAAAGTGAAAGCCAGATCAGCGTCGGATTTCAATACAGTACCGAGCTCGAGTTAATGCCCATCCAGAACATTTTTATTGGGTCATCCTTGATTCAATTGAAATTTTGAAGATGTACGTCGATTTACAGTACTGAGCTTGCTGGCAGCAGTATTCTTCTCGTTCAGACTCAATGTCAAATATCCAAAAATGTTAAATTTTATTGCACACTGAAATTGAAAGCGCCGTTACGCCTGCAGACGCGTCGATTTTGCAAGAAAATTGAGTTCGGCTGAACAGAGTTGTGAACCAATGTCAGTCGTCCGTACCTAGCCCTTATTATTTAACAACTTTGATCTGGCCTCGAGTTTGAGCGATGATGTATCATTGCAGATCGTCGATTTAACAAAGAAAATTGAGCCTGTTTGAATATTGCAGTTTTTCCACTAATGTCAGTCATCTCAAAATGAACTTAATATTTAATAACTTTGATTCAATTGAAATTTGAAAGCGTATCAGATCAGCGTCGGCCTCAAATAGCGGTACCTGGTGGAATAGAGCGAGTTCGTTCATGTCGCGCTCAACGCAATGGTTCAAAATGCAGTTCTTTATTAGCCGTACAATCCTCGATCCACCGAAATTTTGAAAGCGCATACGCAGTTCGGTGAGTCAGTCAAGAAATTGCGTCGTTTTGAATGCGGTTGTAGCCTTCCCTGTTCATACTTCTGTCAGTCATCTAAAATGTTAAATTTACGTTGCAATCTCGACTAATTGAGTTTGAAAGGATACATGGTATCAGCGTCATAGGAGTTGAAATTTTTCCAGCTCATGACGTCAGTCGCCACTTATTGCTGCAATAACTTTGAGCTCCAATTGTTCTTGAAAGCGCCACATGTAGAGGCGTCGGATTTGCCAGTACTGAGTCACGTAGTCGAGTTGTTCTTCCTCGTGCCATGACGCCCCTGCCAGTCATCATTCAAATGAAATTTTATTATTGCACAACTTTACACTGGAAGAAAGCGCGCTCAACAGCGTCGGATTTTAAATAAAGAGTGCTCGAGCCGTTTGAATAGAGTTCTTCTCGTTCATGACAAACAAATACTAAAATGAAATTTCAATATCGTACAATCTCGATTTCCACTGAAATTTCTGAAAGCGCCACATGTATTGCGATCATGCTCGAATTTAAATAAGAAAATTGAGTTTGGCTGAATAGAGTTAGAAATTTTCCCTGCTCATTTCCAATGCCAAATAATGCAGAAATTTTTATTATTGCAATAACTTTCGATTTAAAGATGCATTCAGATTAGCGTCGTGATTTAAATACAGTCAGGTTTGTTAATTAGAGTTGTAGCCTTTTCCTCAAATATGCCTGCCAAATACTAAAATGCGAAATTTGTTATTGCACTTTACCCATTCGAAATTTGGAGCGCCGGTTACGTGCCTGCGGATCAGCGTCGATTTTAACAGAACGAGCTTGCTGAATAGCCTTTTCTCAAATGCCAGTCGCTCAAAATGTGAAATTTATTATTGCAATAATCTCGATTCACTGGAAGCTTGAAAGCTGTTACGTGGTCAGACAGAATGCTCCATTTAAATAAGAAAATTGAGTTGGTTGATTAGAGCCAAAGCTCCCGACACCAAATATCCAAAATGCAGTTATTTGGCAATGCTGCCGATCAGCGTCGCTTAGCAGTTTTGTTGGGAGTTAGCCAGCCCATGACTTTCCAATGCAACAAATTCAAAATGCCAAATTTTATACAGTAATTATCTACTGAAGCCTCTGAAAGTGCTGTTAGCGGTTTCCGTGAGTCAGCGTCGATTTTAAATGCAATTGAGTTTGGCTGAATAGAGTTTCATGTCAATGCCAAATATCCAAATGAAATTTTATTATAAGTAATACTTTTGATTCATTCGAAATTTTGAAAGTTTACGCTGTGATCAGCGTCGACAAATACAAAATAGCTGTTTGAATAGGTTGTGAAATTTTCCTGTCATGACGCTTCGCCAAATACAAAATGAAATTTGAAGGTGTCACTTTGATCTAATTAGCTTGAAAGTGCTTACGTATTCGTATCAGCGTCGAATTTAAATACAGAAGACAGAAATTTTCCGTCGACGTTCAACGTCAACACCAAAATGCGAAATTTTTCATAACTTTTGATTCACTGAAATGAAAGATGCGAACAGATCAGCGTCGATTTTAAATGGGTAGTACTGCGTTTGTTTTGAATAGAGCGAAATACCAAAATGAAATTTATTGCAATAACTTTATCTACCGGAAATTTTGAAAGCGCCACATACTCAGACAGCGCACGGATTTTAAATGGAGTTTGTTACTAGAGTTAGAAATTTTCCGTTCATTTATACTCGTCAACTGAAATTTTATTATTAAGTAATAACTTTTGATTAATTGAGTTTGTATGCTGCCGTGAACATGTCGCATTTAAATAAGGTACTGAGTTTGGTTTGATTAGCCAGAAAGCTTCCTAGACGTTTCCAAATAATGAACATTTTATTGCAATAACTTGATTCACCGAAATTTTTAGTGCGTTACATGGTTGCGATCAGCGTCGATGGCAGTGTTCGAGTTAGATTGTCACACTTCCAAATATCCAAAATGTTAAATTTATTATTTCAATAACAACTTTCGATTCACTGAAATCTGAAAGCGCCACATGTACAGATCAGCGTCGGATTTAAATAAGAAATTGCTGGAACAGGAGCAATAAACATAAACTCCCCTCGTCAACATCCAGAATGCGCAGCTCTATTGCAATGGTCCTTTTTATCTAATTGAGCCTCTGAAAGCGTCATTATTGAAGCCTGTGATCAGCGCCGATTTAAATACAGGGTTCGAGTTTCGCTGTACTTTTTCCCGGTTTCACGCACCAAATATCCAAAATGCAGTTCTTATTATTGCAATAACTTCGCCGAGTTTTGAAAGCGACGTTATGGCTCAGATGTCGGATTTTAAATAAGAAAAGGAATAGAATTTTCAGCCCATTTCGGGGATCCGAGTTGCAATAACTGATCTGGTCTGAAAGCGCCATGCATTCAGATCAGCGTCGGATTTTAATACAGTGGAATAGAGCAGAAATTTCCCCGTCAAATATCCAAATTTACGCAATAATTTCGACACCTCGAAATTCTGAAAGCGCCGATGTGTCGTGATGACGGATTTAAATACAGTGCTCGAGTTTGCCTGAAGACAGAAATTTTCCGTTCATTCAACGTCAAATATCAGCCAAATTTCATTATTGCAATAACTTCGATTCACTGAGTTTGAAAGCGCCATGCATCAGCGTCGACGCAACAGTTTGCCAATAGATCGTTCATGTCACCAATGTCAAATATCCAAAATGTGAAATTTTGCCATTGCAATCCTGATTCAATTGAAATTTGAAAGCGATTATCTATTCGTGATCAGCGTCGGATAAATAAGGTACTGGTGTTTGTCAGAGTTAGAAATAAACACATCAAGTCAAATAAAATGCCAAATTTTACGCAATAACTTTTGATTCACCGTGGGGCTTGAAACAGGATAGCGCTTGAGCCTAACAAGAAAATGGCTGGTTGAATATTGAAATTTTCCTGTCATATCGTTTCCGTCAAATATCTGTAAATGTGAAATTTTAATATTGCAATAACTTCGATTCTAATTGAAATTTCAAAGCGCGATGTATTCGTGATCAGCGTCGGAATTTCAGTCAGTGTCGAGTTCTGGTTGAATAGAGTTTTCTCGTTCATTTATCGCAGCCCACAAATATCCAAATGAAATTTATTATTGCACCACTGAAATTGAAAGCGCCACACGTAGCGTGATTTAACAAATAGTACCGGAGCTTGAATTTAACATGACGTACCTGCCAACACCAAAATGCCAAATTTTATTATCGGCAATAACTTCTTGATTCACCGAAATTGAAAGCGCTGAGCGTATTCGTGATCAGCGTCGGATTTCAAGAAAATTGAGTTTTGGCTGACAGAAATTTTTCTGTTCAGATCGTTCCCCGTCAAATATCCAAATGTGAAATTTTAATATTGCAATACCCAATTGAACAAAGCGCCATACCAGAGGTCATGCCTGAATTTAAATAAGAAAATGATGGAATAGAGTTGAAGCCTCATGATCACCAATGCCAAATATGCACTTTATTACGCACAACTTTCGATCTGGTTCGAAATTTGCGTTACATGGTCGTAGCACGATTTAAATAAGAAAATGAGTTTGGCGAACAGAGTTGTGCTCCCGAAACATGACGTCCACGAACATTTTTATTGCAATAACTTCGATTCAATTGAAATTCTGAAAGCGTACCAGCCAGTCGCCATGAGAAAATATATTAGAGCGCTTCCCGTTCACACCCTCCAACACCAAAATAAATTTGTTATTGCGTCAACTTCGATCTACCGAGTTCTGAAAGCGCCACATGGTATCGTGATCAGCGTCGATTAAATAAAGAAAATTGAGTTTGCTGAATAGCTTTTCCCGCTCACACGTTTCCGCAATAAACAGTCCAAAATGAAATTTTATTGTTGCACAACTCGAGTCTGGCTCGAAATTTTGAAAGCGCTGTTACGTACGATCAGCGTCGATTTAACAGCACTGAGTTTGCTTGAAAGGTATTTTCCTCAGCCAGACGTACCAAATGGAAATTATTGCACTGATAATCGAAATTGAAAGTTTATTGTTTAGTCAGATCAGCGTCGGATTTAACAAGAAAATTGTGTTTGTTTGAAGAAGTTGTAGCTTCTTCCTCAATGTCAAATATCCAAAATGAAATATTATTGCAATAACTTTGACGTTCAATTGAAATTGAAAGCGACACATGCATGTCGATTTTAAATAAGAAAATAGTTTGTTTTAACAGGCTGTGAAATTCTTCGTTCACGAAATTTATTGCAATAACTTCGATTCACCAGCTTGAAAGCGCCATGTCGAATTTAAGAAATTGAGTTTGGCTGAATAGAGTTGTGAATTTTCCCGTTCACGCTCAATAAATATCTAAATGAAATTTCATTATTGCAATAACTTCGATTCACTGAAATTTGAAGATTACATGTATTGCGATCAGCGCTAACAAGAAATTGCGTTTGAAATAGAGTTACTTTTCCTCAACATGACGTACCTTCCCGTTAAATAATAAAATGCAGGTTTTGACAGTCGCGGGTCTCGACACCGAAAGCCGGTGATCGCGTCGGATTAAATAAGTACTGAGTTATTAGAAATTTTTCCTGTTCATCGTCTTCCGCCAACATCCAAATGTGAAATTTTATTGCCGCAATAACTCGATTCACTGAAATGGAAAGCGCCACATGTATTCGTGATCATGTCGGCAAGAAAATTGAGTTTGCTTGAATAGAGCCAGAAATTTTCCCGGTTCATTAGCCACTGTAACGAACATTTTCATTGCAATAACTTTCGATTCAATTTATTGTGATTCGTCGGATTTTATTTTCTATAACAGCTGAAAGTTGTAGCCTCGTTCGTTCTCCACGCCAAATATTCAAAATAAATTGCAATAACTTTCGATTACTGAAATTTGAAAGCGCTGAGCGTATCAGCGTCGGATTGAAATGGTTGCCGGGAATAGAGTTGTACCGAAAACATACCAAACAAAGAAATTATTATTGGCAATAACTTCGATTCACTGAAATTTGAAATAGCGTCGATTTAAATAAGAAAAGTTCGAGTTTGTTTGAACAGGAGCAGAATTTTCCCTGTTCACATTTCAATGTCAAATCATCCAAAAATGAAATCTTATTATTGCAATAACTTCGATTCACTGAAATTTCGAGCGTATTCGTGACAGCGTCGATTTCCAAATAAGAAAATTGGTGTTTCGTTTTGAATAAAGTTGTAGCCTTCTTCCCTGTACGACGTTCTTCCTGCCATCCAGTCGCAGATATTGCAATAACTGATTCATTGAAATTTGAAAGCGACACATGCTTCAGGATCAGCGTCGATTTTAAATACATACTGTGTTTGTTTAACAGAGCAGTCTTTCCTCGTTCATGTACCACAAATGCAGCTCTTAATATCGCACAACTTTCAATTGAAATTCTGAAAGCGCCAGACGCTGTCGAATTTAAATGTTATACTGAGTTTGCTGAATTTTCCTGTTCATGACGTTCAAGTCAAATAACTAAAATGAAATTTTATTATTTAACAACTTGATTCAATTGAAATTTCTGAAAAGCGACACACGCATTCGTGATTGCCGCCCGATTAACAAGAAAATTGCGTTTCAGTGAATATGCTGAAATTTCTTCCCCAATACACGTTCAAAATGTGAAATTTGATTGCATCCATCTGAAATTTGAAAGCGCCGATGCGCCTGTGATCAGCGTCGGATTTTAAATACAGTACTGGATTGCCGGAATAGAGCAGAAATTTCCTCAAAATTACGATCACCTCGTCAAATAAAAATGAAATCTATTATCAAACAACTTCGATTCAACTGAAATTTTGAAAGCGCCATCAGATCACGTCGGATTTAACAAGAAACTGAGTTTGATTAGGGACAGAAGCCCGGTGATCGCCCCTTCCAACACGCACGTGAACATTTTTATCGGGTAATAACTTCGATTCACCGAGTTCTGCCACATGTATCGTGATCAGCGTCATTGAGTTTGCTACAGTTAGAAATTTTTCCTGTTCACTCAATGTCAACACCAAAATGCCACTTATTATCGCAATAACTTTGATTCAATTCGAAATTGAAAGATCAGCGTCGGATTTAAATAAGAAATTGAGTTTGGCTGAATAGAAATTTTCCTGAACATGATCGTACTCTGCCAGAACATCCAAATGCGAAATTAATATTAACCAATTGAAATTTGAAAGCGCCGATAAATTGCGACGAAGAAAACAGCTTCTGGTTTAGAGTTGCATTTTCCCAGTTCATGACGCCTTCAAATATTCAAATGTGAAATTTGATACATTGCAATAACTTTGATTCACTGAAAGAAAAGCGACACATTTATACGGTGATCACGAATAAGAATTGCGTTTGTTTGAATGGGAGTTGTTCTCACCATGACGTCCAAAATGAAATTTTATTATTAACTTTGATTCACCGAAATTTGAAAGCGCTGATGTATTCACGTCGGATTTAACACAGTGCTCGAGTTTGGCTGGAATAGAGTTGTGTTCTTCCTCGCCCATAAAATGAAATTTCATTATTGCAATAGATTCACTGAATGAAAGCGCCACATACCAGATCACGTCGATTTAAATAAGAAAATTGAGTTTGGTTTATTCTGTTCAGACGTTCTCATTAAAATGCGAACATTTTATTGCAATAACTTTGATTCACTGAAATTGAAAGTGCTGATGTATTCAGATCAGCGTCGATTTACATACTGTTGTTGCATAGAGTTTTCCTGTTCATGACTTTCTCCAATGCCAAATATTCAAAATGCCAAATTTTATTGCAATAACTTTCGATCTAATAGGCCTTGAAAGCGCCGCATCGGTGATCATGTCGATTTAACAATAGTGAAATTTTTCCTCGTTCATGACGCCTTCGTCAGTCATCTGTACGTGAAATTTTATTATTGCAATAACTTTCGATTCACTGAAATTTGAAAGTGTTAATATCACATGTCGATTTCAAATACAGTAAATGAGTTTGGCGAATAGAGCGAATTTTTCAGCCATGACGCCCACGCCAAATAATTAAATGAATTTCAATATTGCAACAACTTTGATTCCACTGAGTTCTGAAAAGCGCCATGGCTCGTGAGTCAGCGTCGACGCAATGCTCGAGTTCGGCTGAATAGAGCGTACCAAACCATGACGCCTTCAATGCCGGGGTTTGTCAGCCTCTATTATTGCACAACTTCGACACCGGTGGTGGTCAGCGTCGGATGCAACAGTACTGAGTTTGCCGGTAGGGAAAGCCGTGTTCTTTCCTCAACATGACGTTTCTCGTTAAATACTGTACGTGAAATTATTATTGCAATAACTTTCGAGCCCACTGGAAATTTGAAAGCGCTGTTGATGTATCAGCGTCGGACGTTGCGTTCGAGTTTGGCTGGACAGTGTTTTTCCTCGAAACATGACGTTCACGCCAAATAACAAAATTTATTGCAATAACTTCGATTCACCCGAGAAAGCGACACGGCTCAGACGTCGGATTTAAATAAGAAAATTGCGTTTGTCAGGGGAGTTGTAGGCCTCAAACGACGTCTTCCCCGTCGAAATATCCAAAATGTGAAATTTTATTATCGTTAATAACTTGATTCACTGAACCTGAAAAGCGATTATTTATTCAGATAATGGATTTAACAGAAAATGTGTTTGTCAGGTTGTAGGTTTCAAATGCTCTGTCAACAGTCCAAAATGTGAAATTTGAGTTGCAATAACTTCGATCTGGCCGAAATTTGAAAGCGCCGCGAGCTCAACAGCGGAATAAATGAAGAAAATGAGTTTGCCAAATAGGTTGCAGGTTTTTCCTACTAATGTCAGTATTCAAATGAAATTACTGTCAACTTTGATTCACCGAGTTTGAAAGTTTATTGTTCGTGATCAGCGTCGGAGCTTAAATACAGTACTGTGTTTGTTTTGAATAGACAGTTTCGCTTCCTGCCAACATCCAAAATGAAATTATTGGCAATACCTTTGATCTACTGAAATTTGAAAGTGCTTACGTAGATGTCGGATGCAATGTTCGAGTTTGCCGATTAGAGTTAGAAATTTTCCTCAGCCATGACGCTCTAAATAAAATGAAATTTTATTATTGCAATAACTTTCGATTCAATTGAAATTTCGAAAGCGCTGCATTCAGATCGCCTAAATAAGAAAATTGAGTTTGATTCTGATTATTGTGAAATGGTTAGACGTTCCATCCAAATGCAACATTTTGTTGCACAACTCGATCCATTGAAATTTTGAAAGTTACGTATTCGTGACATGTCGAAGATGATATATTTGGTTACATAGAGCAGAATTTTCCCTGTCTTATTCTCCAATGCCAAATATCCAAAAATGTTAAATTTTATTATTGCACAACTTCGATTCAATTGAAAGCCGTTACGTAGCTGTGCCGTCGATTTTAAATGAATAGAATAGAGTTAGAAATTTTTCCCTCACTTCGTCAAATATTCAAAATGTGAAATTCTTATTATCAGTAATAACTTTTTGACGGACTGAACCTGTAGTCGATTTAAATACAGTACTGAGTTGCCGGAATATTGCATTCATGACTTCAGTCATCCAAAATGCAAATTTGATGTTGCAATAACTTGATTCACCGAAATTCTGGAAAAGCTTATCAGCGTCGGATTTCCAAATAAGAAATGTGCCTGTTTCTGAATGGTGCCGAAATTTTCCAGCCCATGATCATTCAAAATGAAATTTCATTATTGCAATAACTTTCGATTTCAATTGAATTTCGAAAAGCGACACATGCGGTCAGCGCCAAGTAAATAAGAAAATTTTGAATATTTTCCTCAAATTACGACGTTTCCCGTCAACATCCAAATGAAATAATAGTTGCAATAACTTTCATCTAATTGAAATTTTGAAAGCGCCAATATAAAATGATCAGCGTCGAATTTAAATAAGAAATTGATTTGGCTGGAATAGAGTTAGAAATTTTCCTCACCATGACAAATATCCAAAAATGAACATTATTGGCAATAACTTCGATCTAATTGAAATTTTAGATGTATATCAGCGTCGATTTTAAGAAAATTGCGTTACTTTGAATATAGAAGGTATTTGTTCTGCCGAATAAAATGAAATTTGCCAGTTGTAATAACTTCGATCTACCGAAATTGAAAAGTGCCGAGTTACGTAGCTCAGTGATCAGCGTCGGATAAAGAAAATTGAGTTTGCTGAATATAGAAATTTTCCCTGTTCACGTTTCCGTCAAATATCCAAAATGTGAAATTTTATTATTGCAACTTTGATCTAATTGAAATTTTGAAAGCGCCACATTGTAGCCCGCCGTCGATTTAACAAGAAAAATTGAGTTTGTTTTAGAGCGGCCTCGGTTCATGATACCTCCGAACAAAATGCAAAGTATTGCACAACTTTCAATTGAAATTTTGAAAGTGCCGTGATCACGTCGATTTACTACGAGCAGGCTCGAGTTTGTTGCTAGAAATTTTTCCCCGTTCATGACTTCTCCAATGTCAGTCATCCAAAATTATTGCAATAACCCTTTTCGATTCAATTGAAATTTGAAAGCGCCACATGCATTCGCACAGCGTCGATTTTTAAATAAGAAACATATGGTTGTAGTTTTTCCTTCACCATGACGCGCCTGTCAAATACTGCACGCAGTTCTTATTGAGTCGCGATCTGGCTCGAAATTTGAAAAGCCGGTATTCGTATGTCGAGCTTTAACAAGAAATGAGTTTGCCGGGAAGAGCGAAACATGCCTTCCTTCAAATATCCGTGTACGTGAAATTTTATTATTAACTTAATTGAAATTTTGAAAGCGATCAGCGTCGATAACAAGAGTGTTCGTGTTTGTTTAATAGGTTGAAATTTTCCCACCGACAAACATCCAAAATGAAATTTATTATTGCACATCTCGGTCTAATACTTGAAAAGTGCCGTTGAGCGTCAGGACATGTCGATTTTAAATAGTACTGAGTTGCTGGAATAGAGTTGGTAGGTTTCAACACATCATCCAAAATGAAATTATTGCAATAACTTGATTCAATTGAAATTTGAAAGCGCCGCGATGCAGAGTCACGTCGATTTTAAGAAAATTGGAGTTTGGTTTCAGAGCCGCAGTTTTCCAGTTCACGACGTTCCAAATAGTCCAAATGCAACATTTTATTGCAATAACTTCTTGATTCAATTGAAATTCTGAAAGTGCCATGTGCTCGTATCACATGATGAGAAAATTGAGTTTGGTTACAAAGCTTTTCCCGCATTCTCCGGGGTCATAAAATGCCAAATTTATTACGCACAACTTTCGATTCGAAATTTGAAAGGACAGCGTCGGAGATTTTAAATGGGCAATTGATTTGCCGAATAGAGTTGCCGACGCTTCAATAAATATCCAAACATTGCAATAACTTTCGGCCCACCGAGTTTGAAAGACAACATTCGTGATCAGCGTCGATTTTAAACAAGAAAATTGCGTTTCAGCTTATCAGAGTTGTTTTTCCTCAAATTATTTCGTCAACACATTAAAATGGGCCAATATTGCAATAACTTCGATTCACCGAGTTCTGAAAAGACATAAACAGAGTCAGCGCGGATTTTAAATACAGTATTGAGTTTGGCTGAATATTGAAATTTTCCCAACATGACGTTTCCGTTGCGGTCAGAAATTTTATTATTAACAACTTTTGATTCGGTCGAGTTTGAAAGCGCCACATGTATTCGTGATCAGCGTCGGATTTAAATAGTTGTACTGAGCTCGTCAGGTTGCAGTTTTTCCCCAGAAATGTGAAATTTAATATTGGGCAATAACCATTCATCGAGCCCTGAAAGTTATTCGTGATCAGCGTCGGAATTTAAATAAGAAAATTGAGTTTGCCGAATGCCAGATTTCTGTTCATGACGCTCAATGCAAATATCCAGTGAAATTTCATTATTGCAATAACTTTTTGATCTACCTTGAAGATGCATGATCAGCGGATTTGCCAGGCCTGAGTTTGGTTTGAAGGAGTTGTACTTTCCCGGAATATTCAAAATGCAACATTTTCGCAATTTTGATTCACTGAAATTTGAAAGTGCTACATGCATCAGATCAGCGTCGGATTATTTATATATTACATAGAGCAATTTTTCCTCAACATGACCTCCACAACACGTCGCCACCTATTATTGGCAAGGTCTCGATCGGTCTTGATCACGTCGATTAAGAAAATTGAGCGGCTGATTATTTCGTTCATGACGTTCCGCCGCAAATTAATACGTGCACAACTTCGATTCAATGTTTGAAAGCGCCACAATGATCAGCGTCGGCAATAAGAAAATGGCTTTATAGTTTTCCTCGTTTCACCAACATCCAAAATGCAGTTTAATATTGCAATAACTTCGATTCACCTGAAATTTTGAAAGATGCATTCATCAGCGTCGCACTTGAACAAGAAAATTGAGTTTGCCGAATAGAGTTAGAAGCCCCCAAACATGACGTTCTTCAACATCTAAAATTAACATACATCCACTGAAATTTAAGTTTATGATCAGCGTCGATTTTAACAAGAAAATTGTGTTTGTTTTGAATATATTGTGAAATTGCTCATGATCACCGTCAGGATTAAAATATTGCAATAACTTTCGATTCACTGAGAAAGCGCCACATGTACTGTGTGATGCAAGAAAATTGCAAGCTACGGAATAGGAGTTGAAATTCTTCTCCGCATTCACGTGAAATATCGCACAGTCTTCAATTGAAATTTGAAAGGTTGATGGTCAGACACGGATTTAAATAAGTAAATTATTTAGAGTTGAAATTTTCCTCAGACGTTTCAAATATCCAGTGAAATTTTCATTGCAATAACTTGACTACTGAAATTTAAAGCGTTAATACGTGTCAACAGCGTCGGATTTTAACAAGAAAATATTTCGAATAGGCTGTGAAGTTCCCTCAAATTACATCAAACACCAAATGCACCATTACGCAATAACTTTTGATCTAATTGAGTTTGAAAGCGCCATGCCGATTTAAATACAGTAATTGAGTTTGCTTCTGAATATATTGTTCACCATGACGTCGCCGTACGATGAATGTGAAATTTGGTTACGCGGGTTTGATTCAATTGTACTTCAGTGCCAAGATGCAGTATCATGTCGGATTTTAAATGTTAGTACTGAGATTGTTTCAGTAGAGTTAGAAATTTTCCCGGTTCATGACGTTCTCCCGAATATCCACGAACATTTTTAGATGGCAATAATCTCGATTTCCACTGAAGTGAAAGTGCCACATGCATCAGCTGTCGATTTTTACGAGAAAATTGGAGTTTGGTTGCTATTATTGGGTATTCTTCCATCTGCAGTAACAACTTCGATATTCAACAGCCCTGAAAGCGCCATGGTCTGCAAGGGAGTTGCAGCCTTTCCTCGTTCATTTCCCCGTCAAATATCCAGAAATTTGTTATCGGGCAATATCCTGATCCACCGAGTTCTTGAAAGCGCAGTGCCGAAAATTGAGCCTGGTTTCAATAGAGCCAGAATTTTTCCCCGTACCATGACGTTCAATGTCAAACACGAAATGGCAATATCCTCGATTCACCGGCCTGAAAGCGCCACATGCCTGGTGATCACGTCGGAATTTCAACAAGAAAATTGAGTTTCGGCTGAATATTCTCAAACATTACGCTTCAACGTCAAATAACTAAAATGCAGACTCATTGTCAATAACTTCGATACCCACCGAAATTTGAAAGATTACATTTATTCATCAAGATTTAACAAGAGTATTCTTGAATAGAGTTGCCTCACCATGACCAAATGAAATCTTATTACGCAATAACTTAATTCTGAAAGCGCCACATAGATCGTCGGAGAATAAGAAAATTGTGTTTGTTTGAATAGGTTGTTTTCCTCAAACATGACGCTCAAATAACTAAAATGAAATTTTATTGTCAGCAATACCTTGACTAATTGCGTTTGAAAGCGCCGGTGATCATGCCTAAAGAAATTGGAGTCTGCCGAATAAATTTTCCCAAACCATGATCAAACAAATCAAAATGCGAAATTTTATTATCAAGTAATAATCTACTGAAATTTGAAAGCTGTTGACGTATTCGTGATCAGCGTCGGATTAAATAAGAAATTGAGTTTGGTTTGATTAGAGTTGAAATTTTTCCCGGTTACGTTTCCACTGAAATTTGAAAACATGTACTGCATCAAATGATTTACCATTATAGTATTGGTTGCTAGAGTTATTTCAACATTCAATGTCAAATGTTCAAAATGCCAAATTATTACCGCATCTCGATTCACCGAAATTTGAAAGCGCTACATGCAGATGTCGATTATTACGAGAAATGAGTTGGTTGGCATAGAGTTGAAAGTTCAAACATGACCAATGTCAAATATCCAAAATGCCGTTTATTATCGCAATAACTTCGATCTACCGAGCTCTGAAAGCGCCGTTACGTATCGAGTCAGCGTCGATTTTAAATAAATAGTGTTGAGTTTGCTGGAATAGAGTTAGAAATTTTTCCCACCATTTATTTCCCCTAAATGAAATTATTATTGCAATAACTTCATCTACCCGAAATTTGAAAGTGCTCAGATCAGCGTCGGATTAAATAAGAAAATTGAGTTTGGCTGAATAGAGTTGTATTCGGTTCATGCTCAAATGAAATTTTATTGCAATAATCTAATCGAAATTTGAAAGCGACAGATCGTCGCAATACAGGCCGGTGTTTGTTTGAATAGAGTTGTGTTTTCCCGTCATTTATTTCTCGCTAAATATCCGAAATGTGAAATTTTATTATTGCAATAACTTTGTTCTCCTAATTGAAATTTGAAAGCGCCGAAATGTATTCGTGACGTCGATTAACAACAGCACGGCCTGCCGGTTAGGGAGCGAAATTTTTCCAGCTCATGACGCCTGTCAGTCCAAAATGAAATTTATTATTGCAATACTTTGATTCAATTGAAATTTGAAGTGGTTATATTAACATGTTTATTTAAATATT
Organism: Trichonephila clavata; assembly: GCA_019973975.1. NCBI lineage: Eukaryota > Metazoa > Arthropoda > Arachnida > Araneae > Nephilidae > Trichonephila > Trichonephila clavata. The sequence continues at coordinate 73,518 of BMAO01001041.1, read as the reverse complement.
GATTTGTTGAATATTAGAATTTTTCTCAGCCATGCCTTTCATCGCCAAATATCCAAAATCATTATTTTGATATTTGGTGAGACGTCATGAACAGGGAAAATTTAACTCCTATTCCACCAAACTCAATTTTCTTATTTAAATCCGACGCTGACGAATACATGTAGCGCTTTCAAAATTTCATAGATCAAAGTTATTGCAATAATAAAATTTCACATTTTGGATATTTGGCATTGGAGACGTCATGAACAGGGAAAATTTCTAACTCCTATTCCAGCCAAACTCAATTTTCTTATTTAAATGACGCGATCACGAATACATGTAGCTTTTCAAAATTTCAATTAGATTAAAAGTTATTGCAATAATAAAATTTCACATTTTGGATATTTGGGGGAGACGTCATGAACAGGAAAAATTTCTAACCCTATTCAAACCAAACCAATTTTCTTATTTAAAATCCGACGCTGATCACGAATACATGTAGCTTTTCAAAATTTCAATTAGATCAAAGTTATTGCAATAATAAAATTTCACATTTTGGATATTTGGAAGGGAGACGTCATGAACGAAAAATTTTAACTCCTATTCCACAAACTCACTTTTCTTATTTAAAACTGACGCTGATCAGAATACATGTAGCGCTTTCAAAATTTCAATTAGATCGTTATTGCACAATAAAATTTCACATTTTGATATTTGGCAGGAGACGTCATGAACAGGGAAAATTTAACCCTATTCCACAAACTCAATTTTCTTATTTAAAATCCGACGCTGATCACGAATACATGTAGCGCTTTCAAAATTTATAGATCAAAAGTTATTGCAATAATAAAATTTACATTTTGGATATTTGGCAGGAGAACGCGAACAGGAAAATTTAACTCCTATCCAACCAAACTCAATTTTCATTAAAATCCGACGCTGATCACGAATACATGTAGCGCTTTTCAAAATTTCAATTAGATCAAAGTTATTGCAATAATAAAATTTACATTTTGATATTTGGCAGGAAGTCATGAACAGGAAAAATTTCTAACCTCCAACCAAACTCAATTTTCTAAAATCCGACGCTGATCACGAATACATGTAGCCTTTTCAAAATTTCAATTAGATCAAAAGTTATTGCAATAAAATTTCACATTTTTGGATATTTGGGGAGACTGAACGGGAAAATTTCTAACTCCTATCAACCAAACTCAATTTTCTTATTTAAAATGACGCTGATCACGAATAATGTAGCTTTTCAATATCAATTAGATCAAAGTTATTGCAATAATAAAATTTCACATTTTGATATTTGGCAGGGGAGAGTCATGAACAGGGAAAATTTCTAACTCCTATTCCACCAAACTCAATTTTCTTATTTAAAATCCGACGCTGATCACGAATACATGTAGCGCTTTTCAAAATTTCAATTAGATCAAAGTTATTGCAATAATAAAATTTCACATTTTTGATATTTGGTGGAGACGTCATGAACAGGGAAAATTCTAACCCTATTCAAACAAACAATTTTCTTATTTAAAACTGACGCTGATCACGAATACATGTAGCGCTTTTCAAAATTTCAATTAGATCAAAAGTTATTGCAATAATAAAATTTCACATTTTTGATATTTGGCAGGGGAGACGTCATGAACAGGAAAAATTTCTAACTCCTATTCAACAAACACAATTTTCTTATTTAAAATCGACGCTGATCACGAATACATGTGGCGTTTTCAAAATTTCATAGATCAAAAGCATAATAAAATTTCACATTTTGGATATTTGAGAGACGTCATGAACAGGGAAAATTTCAACCCTATTCCACCAAACTCATTTCTTATTTAAATCGACGCTGATCACGAATACATGTAGCGCTTTTCAAAATTTCATAGATCAAAAGTTATTGCAATATAAAATTTACATTTTGGATATTTGGCAGGGACGTCATGAACAGGAAAAATCTAACTCCTATTCAAACCAAACTCAATTCTTATTTAAAATCCGACGCTGATCACGAATACATGTAGCTTTTCAAAATTTCAATTAGATCAAAAGTTATTGCAATAATAAAATTTCACATTTTGATATTTACAGGGAGACGTCATGAACAGGGTACTAACTCCTATTCCAGCCAAACTCAATTTTCTTTAAAATCCGACGCTGATCACGAATACATGTAGCGCTTTTCAAAATTTCATAGATCAAAAGTTATTGCAATAATAAAATTTACATTTTTGATATTTGGCAGAGACGTCATGAACAGGAAAATTTCTAACTCCTATCCAACCAAACTCAATTTTCTTAAAATCCGACGCTGATCACGAATACATGTAGCCTTTTCAAAATTTCAATTAGATCAAAGTTATTGCAATAAAATTTCATATTTTGATATTTGAGGGAGACGTCATGAAGGAAAAATTTCTAACTCCTATTCAACCAACTCAATTTTTATTTAAACTACGCTGATCACGAATACATGGCGCTTTCAAAATTTCAATTAGATCAAAAGTTATTGCAATAATAAAATTTCACATTTTGATATTTGGGGAGACGTCATGAACAGGAAAAATTTCAACCCTATTCAAACCAAACTCAATTTCTTATTTAAAATCCGACGCTGATCACGAATACATGTAGCGCTTTTCAAAATTTCATTAGATCAAAAGTTATTGCACAATAAAATTTCACATTTTGATATTTGGCAGGGAGACGTTATGAACAGGAAAATTTAACTCCTATTCACCAAACTCAATTTTCTTATTTAAAATCGACGCTGATCACGAATACATAGCGCTTTTCAAAATTTCAATTAGATCAAAGTTATTGCAATAATAAAATTCACATTTTTGGATATTTGGCAGGGAGACGTCATGAACAGGGAAAATTTCTAACCTCTATTCCCCAAACTCAATTTTCTATTTAAAATCGACGCTGATCACGAATACATAGCTCAAAATTTCAATTAGATCAAAAGTTATTGCAATAATAAATTTACATTTTTGATATTTGGCAGGAGACGTCGAACAGGAAAAATTTCTAACTCCTATTCACAAACCAATTTTCTATTTAAAATCCGACGCTGATCACGAATCAACAGCTTTTCAAAATTTCAATTAGATCAAAGTTATTGCAATAATAAAATTTACATTTTTGATATTTGGCAGGAGACGTCATGAACAGGAAAATTTCTAACTCCTATTCAACAAACCAATTTTCTTATTTAAAATCCGACGCTGATCACGAATACATGTAGCCTTTCAAAATTTTAATTAGATCAAAAGTTAGCAATAAAATTTACATTTTGATATTTATGGAGACGTCATGAACGGGAAAATTTAACCCTATTCCACCAAACTCATTTCTTATTAAATCCGACGCTGATCACGAATACATGTAGCGCTTTCAAAATTTCATAGATCAAAGTTAGCAATATAAAATTTCACATTTTTGATAGGAACGTCATGAACAGGAAATTTCTAACTCCTATTCAAACCAAACTCAATTTTCTTATTTAAATCCGACGCTGATCACGAATACATGTAGCGCTTTTCAAAATTTCATAGATCAAAAGTTATTGCAATAATAAAATTACTACTTTTTGATATTTGAGGAGACGTCATGAACAGGAAAAATTTCTAACTCCTATTCCACCAAACTCATTTCTTATTTAAAATCCGACGCTGATCACGAATACATGTAGCTTTTCAAAATTTCATAGATCAAAAGTTATTGCACAATAAATTTACATTTTTGATATTTGGCAGGAGACAGTCAACAGGGAAAATTTAACTCCTATCAACCAAACTCATTTTCTTAAAATCCGACGCTGATCACGAATACATGTAGCGCTTTTCAAAATTTCATAGATCAAAGTTATTGCAAAAATTTCAATTTTTGATATTTGAGGGGACGTCATGAACGGGAAAATTTCTAACTCCTATTCAACCAAACTCAATTTTCTTATTTAAAATCCGACGCTGATCACGAATACATGTAGCGCTTTTCAAAATTTCACTAGATCAAAGTTATTGCAATAATAAATTTCACATTTTTGATATTTGGCATTGGAGAGCCGCGAACAGGGAAAAATTTCTAACTCCTATTCCACCAAACTCAATTTCTTATTTAAATCCGACGCTGATCACGAATACATGTAGCGCTTTTCAAAATTTCAATTAGATCAAAGTTATTGCAATAAAATTCACATTTTGATATTTGGATGGAGACGTCATGAACAGGAAAATTTCTAACTCCTATTCAAACCAAAATCATTTCTTATTTAAAATCCGACGCTGATCACGAATACATGTAGCGCTTTTCAAAATTTCAATTAGATCGTTATTGCAATAATAAAATTTCACATTTTTGATATTTGGCAGGGGAGACGTCATACAGGAAAATTTCTAACTCCTATTCCACCAAACTCAATTTTTATTTAAAATCCGACGCTGATCACGAATACATGTAGCGCTTTTCAAAATTTCAATTAGATCAAAAGTTATTGCAAAATAAAATTTACATTTTGATATTTGGCAGGAGACGTCATGAACAGGAAAAATTTCTAAATCCTATTCAAACAAACACAATTTTCTATTTAAAATCCGACGCTGATCACGAATAATGTACGTTTTCAAAATTTCAATTAGATCAAAAGTTATTGCAATAATAAATTTCACATTTTGATATTTGGCAGAGACGTCATGAACGGAAAAATTTAACTCCTATTCACCAAACTCAATTTTCTTATTAACTGACGCTGATCACGAATACATGTAGCTTTTCATTCAATTAGATCAAAAGTTATTGATAATAAAATTTACATTTTGGAATTTGGCATTGAGACGTCATGAACAGGGAAAATTTCTAACTCCTATCAACCAAACTCAATTTTCTCATTAAAATCCGACGCTGATCACGAATACATGTAGCACTTTCAAAATTTCAATTAGATCAAAGTTATTGCAATAAAATTTCACATTTTGATATTTGAAGGGAGACGTCATGAACGGGAAAAATTTCTAACCTCTATTCAACCAAACTCAATTTTCTTATTTAAAACTGACGCTGATCACGAATACATGTAGCGCTTTTCAAAATTTCATAGATCAAAAGTTATTGCAATAATAAAATTTCACATTTTGATATTTGGCAGGGGAGACGTCATGAACAGGAAAAATTCTAACTCCTATTCCACCAAACTCAATTTTCTTATTTAAATCCTGACGCTGATCACGAATACATGTAGCGCTTTTCAAAATTTCAATTAGATCAAAAGTTATTGCAAAATAAAATTTCACATTTTGGATATTTGGCAGGAGACGTCATGAACAGGGAAAAATTTCTAACCCTATTCAAACAAACCAATTTTCATTTAAAATCCGACGCTGATCACGAATACATGTAGCTTTTCAAAATTTCAATTAGATCAAAGTTATTGCAATAATAAAATTTCACATTTTGATATTTCAAGGAGACGTCATGAACGGGAAAATTTCTAACTCCTATTCACAAACTCAATTTTCTTATTTAAAATCCGACGCTGATCACGAATACATGTAGCGCTTTCAAAATTTCATAGATCGTTATTGCACAATAAAATTTACATTTTGATATTTGGCAGGAGACGTCATGAACAGGAAAATTCTAACCCTATTCCACCAAACTCAATTTTCTTATTAAAATCCGAGCTGATCACGAATACATAGCGCTTTTCAAAATTTCATAGATCAAAAGTTATTGCAATAATAAAATTTCACATTTTTGGATATTTGGCATGGAGAAGTCATGAACAGGGAAAATTTCTAACTCCTATCAACCAAACTCAATTTTCTATTAAATCGCTGATCACGAATACATGTAGCCTTTCAAAATTTCAATTAGATCAAAGTTATTGCAATAAAATTTCACATTTTTGGATATTTGGAGGAGACGTCATGAACAAAAATTTCTAACCTATTCAAACCAAACTCAATTTTCTTATTTAAAATCCGACGCTGATCACGAATACATGTAGCTTTTCAAAATTTCAATTAGATCAAAAGTTATTGCAATAATAAAATTTCACATTTTGGATATTTGGCAGGAGACGTCATGAACAGGAAAATTTCTAATCTATTCCACCAAACTCAATTTTCTATTTAAAATCCGACGCTGATCAAGAATACATCAGGCTTTTCAAAATTTCAATTAGATCAAAGTTATTGCAATAATAAAATTTCACATTTTTGATATTTGGCAGGAGACGTCATGAACAGGAAAATTTCTAACTCCTATTCAAAACAAACCAATTTTCTTATTTAAAACTGACGCTGATCACGAATACATGTACGCTTTTCAAAATTTCATAGATCCAAGTTATTGCAATAATAAATTTACATTTTGGATATTTGAAGAGACGTCATGAACAGGGAAAATTTCTAACTCCTATCACCAAACTCAATTTTCTTATTTAAATCCGACGCTGATCACGAATACATGTAGCTTTCAAAATTTCAATTAGATCAAAGTTATTGCAATATAAAATTTCACATTTTTGATATTTCAGGGGAGACGTCATGAACAGGAAAATTTAACCCTATTCAAACAAACCAATTTTCTTATTTAAAATCCGACGCTGATCACGAATACATGTAGCCATAAATTTCATAGATCAAAAGTTATTGCAATAATAAAATTTCACATTTTGGATATTTGGCAGGGAGACGCTAGAAAGGGAAAAATTTCTAACTCCTATTCAAACAAACCAATTTTCTATTTAAAATCCGACGCTGATCACGAATACATGTAGCCATTCAATTAGATCAAAAGTTGCAATAAAAATTACATTTTGATATTTGAAGGAGACGTCATGAAGGGAAAAATTTAACTCCTATTCCACAAACTCAATTTTCTTATTTAAAATCGACGCTGATCACGAATACATGTAGCGCTTTCAAAATTTCATAGATCGTTATTGCAATAATAAAATTTACATTTTGGATATTTGGCAGGAGACGTCATGAACAGGAAAAATTTCTAACTCCTATTCCACCAAACTCAATTTTCTTATTTAAAATCCGACGCCGATCACGAATACAGTAGCGCTTTTCAAAATTTCAATTAGACTAAAGGTAATAATAAAATTTACATTTTGGATATTTGGCATGAGACAGTCATGAACAGGGAAAATTCTAACTCCTATCAACCAAACTCAATTTCTTTCATTAAAATCCGACGCTGATCACGAATACATGTAGCACTTTTCAAAATTTCATAGATCAAAAGTTATTGCAATAAAATAAATTACATTTTTGATATTTGAAGGGGAGACGTCATGAACGGAAAATTTCTAACTCCTAATCAAACCAAACTCATTTCTTATTTAAAATCCGACGCTGATCACGAATACATGTAGCGCTTTTCAAAATTTCAATTAGATCAAAGTTATTGCAATAATAAAATTTCACATTTTGGATATTTGTTAGGGAGACGTCATGAACAGGAAAATTCTAACTCCTATTCCACCAAACTCAATTTTCTTATTTAAAATCCGACGCTGATCACGAATACATGTAGCGCTTTCAAAATTTCAATTAGATCAAAGTTATTGCAATAATAAATTTCACATTTTGATATTTGCAGGAGACGTCATGAACAGGAAAAATTTCTAACTCCTATTCAAAACAAACACTTTTCTTATTTAAAATCCGACGCTGATCACGAATACATGACGCTTTTCAAAATTTCATAGATCAAAGTTATTGCAATAATAAAATTTCACATTTTGGATATTTGGCATGAGACGCTGCGAACGGGAAAATTTCTAACTCCTATTCCACCAAACTATTTTCTTATTTAAATCCGAGCTGATCACGAATACATGTAGCTTTTCAAAATTTCATAGATCAAAAGTTATTGCAATAAAATTTCACATTTTGATATGGCAGGGGAGACGTCATAGAGGAAAAATTTCTAACCTATTCAAACAAATCAATTTTCTTATTTAAAATCCGACGCTGATCACGAATACATGTACGCTTTTCAAAATTTCATAGACTTGTTATTGCAATAATAAAATTCACTATTTTGATATTTGGCAGGGGAGACGTCATGAACAGGAAAAATTTCTAACTCTATTCAAACCAAACCAATTTTCTTATTTAAACTGACGCTGATCACGCTGCATCGCTTTTCAAAATTTCATAGATCAAAAGTTATTGCAATAATAAAATTACATTTTGGAATTTGGCAGAGACGTCATGAACGGAAAATTTAACTCCTATTCACCAAACCTAATTTCTTATTTAAAATCCGACGCTGATCACGAATACATGTAGCGCTTTTCAAAATTTCATAGATCAAAGTTATTGCAATAATAAAATTTCACATTTTGATATTTGGCAGGAGACGTCATGAACAGGAAAAATTTCTAACTCCTATTCCACCAAACTCATTTTCTATTTAAAATCCGACGCTGATCACGAATACATGTAGCGCTTTTCAAAATTTAATAGATCAAAGTTATTGCAATAAAATTTACATTTTGGATATTTGGCAGGAGCGTCATGAACAGGAAAAATTCTAACTCCTATTCCACCAAACTCAATTTTCTTATTTAAATCGACGCTGATCACGAATACATGTAGCGCTTTTCAAAATTTCAATTAGATCAAAGTTATTGCAATATAAAATTTCACATTTTGATATTTGGAGAGACGTCATGAACAGGAAAAATTCTAACTCCTATTCAAACCAAACTCATTTTCTATTTAAAATCGACGCTGATCACGAATACATGTAGCGCTTTCAAAATTTCAATTAGATCAAAGTTATTGCAAATAAATTTACATTTTTGATATTTGGCAGGAGACGTCATGAACAGGGAAAAATTTCTACTCTATTCAGCCAAACTCAATTTTCTTATTTAAAACTGACGCTGATCACGAATACATGTAGCGCTTTTCAAAATTTCATAAGATCAAAAGTTATTGCAATAATAAAATTTACATTTTGGATATTTGCATGGAGACAGTGAACAGGGAAAATTTCTAACCTTCCAACCAAACTAATTTTCTATTAAAATCCGACGCTGATCACGAATACATGTAGCCTTTTCAAAATTTCATAGATCAAAAGTTATTGCAATAAAAAAACCATATTTTGATATTTGAGGGGAGACGTCATGAACGGGAAAATTTCAACTCCTATTCAAACCAAACTCAATTTTCTTATTTAAAACTGACGCTGATCACGAATACATGTAGCGCTTTTCAAAATTTCATAGATCAAAAGTTATTAATAATAAATTTACATTTTTGATATTTGGCAGGAGACGTCATGAACAGGGAAAAATTAACCCTATTCCACCAAACTCATTTCTTATTTAAAATCCGACGCTGATCACGAATACAGTAGCGCTTTCAAAATTTCAATTAGATCAAAAGTTATTGCAATAATAAAATTTCACATTTTGGATATTTGGCATGGAGACGTCATGAACAGGGAAAAATTTCTAACTCTATTCAAACCAAACCAATTTTCTTATTTAAAATCCGACGCTGATCACGAATACATGTAGCTTTCAAAATTTCAATTAGATCAAAGTTATTGCAATAATAAAATTTCACATTTTGATATTTGAAGGAGACGTCATGAACGGGAAAAATTCTAACCTTATTCCACCAAACTCAATTTCTTATTTAAAATCCGACGCTGATCACGAATACATGTAGCGCTTTCAAAATTTCATAGATCAAAAGTTATTGCAATAATAAAATTTCACATTTTGATATTTGGCAGGGGAGACGTCATGAACAGGGAAAAATTTCTAACCCTATTCCACCAAACTCAATTTTCTTATTTAAATCCGACGCTGATCACGAATACATGTAGCGCTTTTCAAAATTTCATAGATCAAAAGTTATTGCAATAATAAAATTTAACATTTTTGATATTTGGCAGAGAAGTCATGAACAGGAAAATTTAACTCCTATCAACCAAACTCAATTTTTCATGTAAAATCCGACGCTGATCACGAATACATGTAGCCTTTTCAAAATTTCAATTAGATCAAAGTTATTGCAATAAAATTTCTACATTTTGGATATTTAAGGAGACGTCATGAAGGGAAAAATTTCTAACTCCTTCAAACCAAACTCACTTTATTTAAAACTGACGCTGATCACGAATACATGTAGCGCTTTTCAAAATTTCATAGATCAAAAGTTATTGCAATAATAAAATTTCACATTTTGATATTTGCAGGGAGACGTCATGAACAGGGAAAATTTAACTCCTATTCCAGCCAAACTCAATTTTCTTATTTAAAATCCGACGCTGATCACGAATACATGTAGCGCTTTCAAAATTTCAATTAGATCAAAAGTTATTGCAATAAATTCACATTTTGGATATTTGGCAGGAGACGTCATGAAAGGGAAAAATTTCTAACTCCTATTCCAAACAAACCAATTTTCTTATTTAAAATCCGACGCTGATCACGAATACATGTACGTTTTCAAAATTTCAATAGATCAAAAGTTATTGCAATAATAAATTTCACATTTTTGATATTTGGGAGGAGACGTCATGAACAGGGAAAATTCTAACCCTATTCCACCAAACTCAATTTTCTTATTTAAAATCGACGCTGATCACGAATACATGTAGCGCTTTTCAAAATTTCAATTAGATCAAAAGTTATTGCAATAAAATTTCACATTTTTGATATTTGGTTGGAGATCATGAACAGGAAAATTTCTAACTCCTATTCAAACAAACCAATTTTCTTATTTAAAATCCGACGCTGATCACGAATACATGTAGCTTTTCAAAATTTCAATTAGATCAAAGTTACTAATAAAATTTCACATTTTGATATTTGCAGGGGAGAGTCATGAACAGGAAAATTTCTAACTCTATTCAACAAACCAATTTTCTTATTTAAAATCCGACGCTGATCACGAATACATGTACGCTTTCAAAATTTCAATTAGATCAAAGTTATTGCACAATAAAATTACATTTTTGATATTTGGCATGGAGACGTCATGAACAGGGAAAAATTCTAACTCCTATTCCAACCAAACTCAATTTTCTATTTAAAATCCGACGCTGACTACGAATACATGTAGCGCTTTTCAAAATTTCAATTAGATCAAAGTTATTGACAATAAAATTTCAATTTTGATATTTGGCAGGAGACGTCATGAACAGGGAAAAATTTCTAACTCCTATTCACCAAACTCAATTTTCTTATTTAAATCCGACGCTGATCACTGAATACATGTAGCCTTTTCAAAATTTCATAGATCAAAGTTATTGCAATAAAAATTTCATTTTGATATTTGGAGGAGAAGTCGAACAGGAAAAATTTCTAACTCCTATCAACCAAACTCAATTTTCTCATTTAAAATCCGACGCTGATCACGAATACATGTAGCCTTTTCAAAATTCAAGATCAAAAGTTTGCAATAAAATTTACATTTTGATATTTGGGGGAGACGCGAACGGAAAATTTAACTCCTATTCAAACCAAACTCAATTTTCTTATTTAAAATCCGACGCTGATCACATACATGTAGCGCTTTCAAAATTTCAATTAGATCAAAAGTTATTGCAATAATAAATTACATTTTGGATATTTGGCATGGGAGACGTCATGAACAGGAAAATTTCTAACCTCTATTCCACCAAACTCAATTTTCTTATTAAAATCCGACGCTGATCACGAATACATGTAGCGCTTTTCAAAATTTCAATTAGATCAAAGTTATTGCAATAATAAATTTCACATTTTTGGATATTTGGGGAGACGTCATGAACAGGAAAAATTTCTAACCTCTATTCAAACAAACCAATTTCTTATTTAAAATCCGACGCTGATCACGAATACATGTAGCTTTCAAAATTTCATTAGATCAAAAGTTATTGCAAATGTTACATTTTGGTATTTGGCATTGGAGACGTCATGAAGGAAAATTTCTAACTCCTATTCCACCAAACTCAATTTTCTTATTTAAATCGACGCTGATCACGAATACAGTAGCGCTTTTCTTCAATTAGATCAAAGTTATTGCAAATAAAATTTACATTTTGATATTTAGGGGAGACGTCATGAAAGGGAAAATTTAACCTATTCAAAACAAACACAATTTTCTATTTAAAATCCGACGCTGATCACGAATACATGTAGCTTTTCAAAATTTCATAGATCAAAAGTTATTGCAATAATAAAATTTCACATTTTTGATATTTGGGGAGACGTCATGAACAGGGAAAATTTCTAACTCCTATTCAAACCAACACATTTTCTTATTTAAATCCGACGCTGATCACGATCATAGTACGCTTTTCAAAATTCATTAGATCAAAAAGTTGCACAATAAATTTCACATTTTGATATTTGGCATGGAGACGTCATGAACAGGAAAAATTCTAACCCTATTCAACCAAACTCAATTTTCTTATTTAAAATCCGACGCTGATCACGAATACATGTAGCGCTTTTCAAAATTTCAATTAGATCAAAAGTTATTGCAATAATAAAATTTCACATTTTGATATTTGCAGGAGACGTCATGAACAGGAAAATTTCTAACTCCTATTCCACCAAACTCAATTTTCTTATTTAAAACTGACGCTGATCAAGAATACATGTAGCGCTTTTCAAAATTTCAATTAGATCAAAGTTATTGCAATAATAAAATTTACATTTTGATATTTGGCAGAGAGTATGAACAGGAAAATTTCTAACTCCTATGCCAACCAAACTCAATTTTCTCATGTAAAATCCGACTGATCACGAATACATGTAGCACTTTCAAAATTTCATAGATCAAAAGTTATTGCAATAAAAATGTTCATTTTTGATATTTGAAGGGAGACGTCATGAACGGAAAATTTCTAACTCCTATTCAAACCAAACTCAATTTTCTTATTTAAAATCCGAGCTGATCACGAATACATGTAGCGCTTTTCAAAATTTCAATTAGATCAAAAGTTATTGCAATAATAAAATTTCACATTTTGGATATTTGGCAGGAGACGTCATGAACGGAAAAATTTCAACTCCTATTCCACAAACTCAATTTTCATTTAAATCCGACGCTGATCACGAATACATGTAGCTTTTCAAAATTTACTAGATCAAAGTTATTGCAATATAAAATTTCACATTTTTGATATTTGGCAGGAGACGTCAAGAACAGGAAAATTTCTAACTCCTATTCCACCAAACTCAATTCTTATTTAAAATCCGACGCTGATCACGAATACATGTAGCGCTTTTCAAAATTTCAATTAGATCAAAAGTTATTGCAATAATAAAATTTACATTTTTGGATATTTGGCAGGGAGACGTCATGAACGGGAAAATTTCTAACTCCTATTCAAACCAAACTCAATTTTCTATTTAAAATCCGACGCTGATCACGAATACATGTAGCTTTTCACAATTAGATCAAAGTTATTGCACAATAAAATTTACATTTTGATATTTGGCAGAGACGTCATGAACGGGAAAATTTAACTCCTATTCCACCAAACTCAATTTTCTATTAAATCGACGCTGATCACGAAACATGTAGCGCTTTCAAAATTTCATAGATCAAAGTTATTGCAATATAAAATTTACATTTTGATATTTGGCGGGAGACGTCATGAACAGGAAAAATTTAACTCCTATTCCACCAAACTCAATTTTCTTATTTAAACTGAGCTGATCACGAATACATGTAGCGCTTTTCAAAATTTCAATTAGATCAAAAGTTATTGCAATAATAAAATTTACATTTTGGATATTTGGCAGGAGACGTCATGAACAGGGAAAATTTCTACTCCTATTCAAAACAAACCAATTTTCTATTAAAATCCGACGCTGATCACGAATAATGTACGCTTTTCAAAATTTCACTAGATCAAAGTTATTGCAATAATAAAATTTCACATTTTTGATATGCAAGAGACGTCATGAACAGGAAAATTTAACCTCTATTCCACCAAACTCAATTTATTTAAAATCCGAGCTGATCACGAATACATGTAGCGCTTTTCAAAATTTCATTAGATCAAAAGTTAGACAATAAAATTTACATTTTTGATATTTGGATTGGAGCAGTCCGAACAGGAAAATTTCTAACTCCTATTCAAACCAAACTCAATTTTCTTATTTAAAATCCGACGCTGATCACGAATACATGTAGCGCTTTTCAAAATTTCATAGATCAAAAGTTATTGCAATAATAAATTTCACATTTTGGATATTTGGCAGGAGACGTCAGAACAGGGAAAATTTCTAACTCCTATTCCACCAAACTCAATTTTCTTATTTAAAATCCGACGCTGATCACGAATACATGTAGCGCTTTTCAAAATTTCAATTAGATCAAAAGTTATTGCAATAAAATTTCATTTTTGGATATTTGCATGGAGACGTCATGAACAGGGAAATTTAACCCATCCAAAACAAACACATCTTATTTAAAATCGACGCTGATCACGAATACATGTAGCTTTTCAAAATTTCAATTAGATCGTTATTGCAATAAAATTTACATTTTGATATTTAAGGGGAGAGTCGAACGGAAAAATTTAACTCCATTCCACCAAACTCATTTCTTATTTAAACTCGACTGATCACGAATACATGTAGCGCTTTTCAAAATTTCAATTAGATCAAAGTTATTGCACAATAAAATTTCACATTTTTGGATATTTGGGAGAGGCGAAAGGGAAAATTTCTAACTCCATTCCACCAAACTCAATTTTTATTTAAAATCGCTGAGCTGACGAATACATGTAGCGCTTTTCAAAATTTCATTAGATCAAAAGTATTGCAATAAATTTAACATTTTTGATATTTGGCATTAGAAGTCATGAACAGGGAAAAATTTCTAACTCCTATATCCAAACAAACTCAATTTTCTCTAAATCGACGCTGATCACGAATACATGAGCCTTTCAAAATTTCAATTAGATAAAGTTATTGCAATAAAATTTCACATTTTTATATTTGCAGGGAGACGCTCGAACCGGGAAAAATTTCAACTCATATCAAACCAAACTCAATTTCTTATTTAAAATCCGACGCTGACTGAATACGTAGCGCTTTACAAATTCAATTGCAAAAGTTATTCAATAAAATTTAAATGGATATTTGGAGGAGACGTCAACAGGAAAATTTTAATCCTATTCCACCAAACTCAATTTCTTATTTAAATCCGACGCTGATCACGTAACATGTAGCGCTTTTCAAAATTTCATAGATCAAGAAGTAATAATAAAATTTCATTTTTGGATATTTGACAGGGAGACGAACAGGAGAAAATTTCTAACTCCTATTCAAACAAACTAATTTTTATAATGACGCTGATAAATACATGTACGTTTTCAAAATTTCATAGATCAAAAGTTATTGCAATAATAAATTTACATTTGGATATTTGGCAGGCGATCATGAACGGGAAAATTTAACTCCCTTTGCCAAACCACTCTTTCTATTTAAATCCGACTGATCACGAATACATGTAGCTTTTCAAAATTTCAATTAGATCAAACGTATATTGCATAATATTTTTGATATTTGGAGGAGACGATCGAACAGGGAAAAATTTCACTATTCAAACAAACCAATTTTCTATTTAAAATCCGACGCTGATCACGAATACATGTACTTTTCAAAATTATCTAGATCAAAAGTTATTGCAATAATAAATTTACATTTTTGATATTTGGCATTGAGACGCTGCGAACAGGGAAAATTTCTAACCCTTATTCACCAACACCAATTTTCTTATTAAACTGATGATCACGAATACATGTAGCTTTCATTCATAATTAAAAGTTAGCTAATAAAATTTACATTTTTGGATATTTATTGAGAAGTCATGAACAGGAAAATTTTAACCCTATCAAACCAAACTCAATTTTCTTATTAAATCGACGTGATCACGAATACAGGCGTTTTCAAAATTTCAATTAGATCAAATGCAATAAAATTTCACATTTTGAGATTGGCAGGAATGCCAAAGGGAAAAATTTCTAACCCATCAAACCAAACTCATTTTCTATTTAAAATCCGACGCTGATCACGAATACATGTAGTGCTTTTCAAATTCAATTAGATCAAAGTTATTGCACAATAAAATTTCACATTTTGATATTTGGAGGGAGACGTTAAAGGGAAAAATTTCACTCCTATTCCACCAAACTCAATTTTCTTATTTAAATCCGACGCTGATCAGAATACATGTAGCGCTTTCAAAATTTCAATTAGATCAAAAGTTATTGCAATAAAATTTCATTTTGATATTTGGTGGGGAGACGTCATGAACAGGAAAAATTTAACCCTATTCAACAAACCAATTTTCTTAAACTGACGCTGATCACAATACATGTACGTTTTCAAAATTTCATAGATCAAAAGATTGCAATAATAAATTTCACATTTTTGGATATTTGGCAGGACGCCAGTGAACAGGGAAAAATTTCAACTTATTCCACCAAACTCAATTTCTTATTTAAATGACGCTGATCACGAATACATGTAGCGCTTTTCAATATTCAATTAGATCAAAAGTTATTGCAATAATAAAATTTCACATTTTGATATTTGGCAGGAGACGTCATGAACAGGGAAAATTTCTAACTCCTATTCAACCAAACCAATTTTCTTATTAAAATCCGACGCTGATCACGAATACATGTAGCGCTTTTCAAAATTTCAATTAGATCAAAAGTTATTGCAATAATAAAATTTACATTTTTGATATTTGGCAGGGAGATGCATGAACAGGAAAATTTCTAACTCCTATTCACCAAACTCAATTTTCTTATTAAACATCGCTGATCACGAATACATGTAGCTTTTCAAAATTTCAAGATCATAATAATAAAATTTACATTTTTGATATTTGCAGGAGACGTCATGAACAGGGAAAAATTTCAACCCTCAAACCAAACCAATTTTCTTATTTAAAACTGACGCTGACGAATACATGTACGTTTTCAAAATTTCAATTAGATCAAAATTGCAATAATAAAATTTCAATTTTTGGATATTTGGCAGGGAGACGTCATGAACAAAGAAATTTCTAACTCTATTCAAACAAACACATTTCTATGTAAAATCCGACGCTGATCACGTATTGTATCAAGCTTTTCAAAATTTCAAGATCAAAAGTTATTGCAATAATAAATTTCATGATGATTTGGCAGAGACGACGCTGAACGGGAAAATTTCTAACTCCTATTCCACCAAACTCAATTTTCTTATTTAAATCCGACGCTGATCACGAATACATGTAGCTTTTCAAAATTTCAATTAGATCAAAAGTTATTGCAATAATAAATTCACATTTTGATATTTGACAGAGACGCATGAACAGGAAAATTTCTAACTCCTATTCAAACCAAACTCATTTCTTATTTAAAATCCGACGCGATCAAGAATACATGTACGCTTTTCAAAATTTCAATTAGATCAAAGTTATTGCAATAATAAAATTTCACATTTTTGATATTTGGCATGAGACGTCATGAACGGGAAAATTTAACTCCTATTCCACCAAACTCAATTTTCTTATTTAAAATCCGACGCTGATCACGAATACATGTAGCGCTTTTCAAAATTTCATAGATCAAAGTTGCAATAATAAAATTTCAATTTTGATATTTGGCATAGAAGTCATGAACAGGAAAATTTCTAACCCTATGCCAACAAACTCAATTTTCTAAAATCCGACGCTGATCACGAATACATGTAGCACTTTTCAAAATTTCATAGATCAAAAGTTATTGCAATAAAATGTTCACATTTTGATATTTGAAGGAGACGTCATGAACAAAAATTTCAACTCCTAATCAAACCAAACTCACTTTATTTAAAATCCGAGCTGATCACGAATACATGTAGCGCTTTTCAAAATTTCAATTAGATCAAAAGTTATTGCAATAAAATTTCACATTTTGGATATTCAGGGGAGACGTCATGAACAGGGAAAATTTCTAACCCTATTCCACCAAACTCAATCTTTCTTATTTAAAACTGACGCTGATCACAATACATGTAGCGCTTTCAAAATTTCAATTAGATCAAAAGTTATTGCAATAAAATTTCACATTTTTGATATTTGGCAGGAGACGTCATGAACAGGAAAAATTTCTAACTCCTATTCAAACAAACCAATTTTCTTATTTAAAATCCGACGCTGATCACGATACATGTAGCTTTCAAAATTTCATAGATCAAAGTTATTGCAATAATAAATTTCACATTTTGATATTTGGGATTGGAGAAGTCATGAACAGGAAAAATTTCTAACCCTATGCCAACCAAACTCAATTTTTCATGTAAAATCGACGCTGATCAGAATACATGTAGCACTTTTCAAAATTTCATAGATCAAAGTTATTGCAATAAAATGTTCACATTTTTGATATTTCAAGAGACGTCATGAACGGAAATTTCTAACTCCTATCAAACCAAACTCACTTTTCTTATTTAAAATCCGACGCTGATCACGAATACATGTAGCCTTTCAAAATTTCATTAGATCAAAAGTTATTGCAATAAAAATTTCACATTTTGGATATTTGGAGGAGACGCGAACAGGAAAAATTTCTAACTCCTATTCCACCAAACTCAATTTTCTTATTTAAAATCCGACGCTGATCACGAATACATGTAGCTTTTCAAAATTTCATAGATCAAAAGATTGCAATAAAATTTCACATTTTGATATTTGGCAGGAGACGCAATGAACAGGAAAAATTTCTAACCCTATTCAAAACAAACCAATTTTCTTATTTAAAATCCACGCTGATCACGAATACATGTACGCTTTCAAAATTTCATAGATCAAAAGTTATTGCAATAATAAATTTCACATTTTGATATTTGGCAGGAGAGTCATGAACGGAAAAATTTAACTCCTATTCACCAAACTCAATTTTCTTTATTTAAATCGACGCTGATACGAATACATGTAGCGCTTTTCAAAATTTCAATTAGATCAAAGTTATTGCAATATAAAATTTACATTTTGGATATATTTGGAGGACGTCATGAACAGGAAAATTTCAACTCCTATTCAAACCAAACTCAATTTTCTTATTTAAAATCCGACGCTGATCACGAATACATGTAGCGCTTTCAAAATTTCATTAGATCAAAGTTATTGCAATAATAAAATTTCACATTTTGATATTTGGCAGGAGACGTCATGAACAGGGAAAATTTCTAACTCCTATTCCAGCCAAACTCAATTTTCTTATTTAAAATCGACGCTGATCACGAATACATGTAGCGCTTTTCAAAATTTCACTAGATCAAAGTTATTGCAATAATAAAATTTCACATTTTGGATATTTGCATGAGACGTCATGAACAGGAAAATTTCTAACTCCTATTCAAACAAACCAATTTTCTTATTTAAAATCCGACGCTGATCACGAATACATGTAGGCTTTCAAAATTTCAATTAGATCAAAAGTTTTGCAATAATAAAATTTACATTTTGATATTTGGCAGGGAGACCAGAACAGGAAAAATTTCTAACCCTATCAAACAAACACATTTTCTTATTTAAAATGACGCTGATCACGAATAGCATGTCGCTTTTCAAAATTTCAATTAGATCAAAAGTTATTGCAATAATAAAATTTCACATTTTTGATATTTGGCAGGAGACGTCATGAACGGGAAAAATTCTCAACTCCTATTCCACCAAACTCCACTTTTATTTAAATCGACGCTGATCACGAATACATGTAGCGCTTTCAAAATTTCATAGATCAAAGTTATTGCAATAAAATTTCACATTTTGATATTTAAGATGGAGAGTCATGAAGGGAAAATTCTAACTCCTATTCAAACAAACTCAATTTTCTTATTTAAAATCCGACGCTGATCACGAATACATGTAGCGCTTTCAAATTTCAATTAGATCAAAAGTTATTGCAATAATAAATTCATTTTGATATTTGGAGGGAGACGTCATGAACAGGGTATTCTAACCCTATTCCACAAACTCAATTTTCTATTTAAAATCCGACGCGATCACGAATACATGTAGCGCTTTTCAAAATTTCATAGATCAAAAGTTATTGCAATAATAAAATTTACATTTTGATATTTGGCAGGGAGACGTCATGAACAGGGAAAATTTCTAACCCTATTCAAACAAACCAATTTTTATTTAAAATCCGACGCTGATCACGAATACATGTACGCTTTTCAAAATTTCAATTAGATCAAAGTTATTGAATAATAAAATTTCACATTTTGATATTTGGCATGAGACGTCATGAACGGGAAAATTTAACTCCTATTCAAAACAACAATTTTCTATTAAAATCCGACGATCACGAATACATGTGGCCTTTCAAAATTTCAATTAGATCAGATTATTGCAATAAAATTTCAATTTTGGATATTTGAGGAGACGTCATGAAGGAAAATTCTAACTCCTATTCAACCAAACTCAATTTTCTTATTTAAACTGACGCTGATCGAATACATGTAGCGCTTTTCAAAATTTCATAGATCAAAAGTTATTGCAATAATAAATTTCACATTTTGGATATTTGGCAGGGGAGATCATGAACAGGGAAAAATTTCTAACTCTATTCAACAACAAAATACTTTTATTAAAATCGACTGATCACGAATAATGTAGCTTTCAAAATTTCAATTAGATCAAAAGTTATTGCAAAATAAAATTTCACATTTTTGGATATTTCAGAGACGTCATGAAGGAAAAATTCAACTCCTATTCCACAAACTCAATTTCTTATTTAAATCCGAGCTGATCACGAATACATGTAGCCTTTTCAAAATTTCATAGATCAAAGTTATTGCAATATAAAATTTCACATTTTGGATATTTGGGAGACGTCAGAACAGGAAAAATTCTAACTCCTATTCAAAACAACACAATTTTCTTATTTAAAACTGACGCTGATCACGAATACATGTACGCTTTTCAAAATTTCATAGATCAAAAGTTATTGCAATAATAAATTTACATTTTGATATTTGGCATTGGAGACGTCATGAAGGAAAATTTCTAACTCCTATTCCACCAAACTCAATTTCTTATTTAAAACTGACGCTGATCACGAATACATGTAGCCTTTTCAAAATTTCATAGATCAAAGTATTGCAATAATAAATTTACATTTTGATATTTGGCGGAGAAGCCAACAGGAAAATTTCTAACTCCTATGCCAACCAAACTTTCTCATGTAAATCCGACGCTGACGAATACATGTAGCCTTTTCAAAATTTCAGATCAAAGTTATTGCAATAAAATTTCACATTTTGATATTTGAGGGGAGACGTCATGAAGGAAAATTTCTAACTCCTATCAAACCAAACTCAATTCTTATTTAAAATCCGACGCTGATCACGAATACATGTAGCGCTTTTCAAAATTTCAATTAGATCAAAAGTTATTGCAATAATAAATTTCACATTTTGATATTTGGCAGGGAGACGTTGAACAGGGAAAATTCTAAATTATTCCACCAAACTCAATTTCTTATTTAAACTGACGCTGATCACGAATACATGTACGCTTTTCAAAATTTCAATGATCAAAAGTTATTGCAATAAAAATTTCAACTTTTGATATTTGGCAGAGACGTCATGAACAGGAAAAATTTCTAACCCTATTCAAACAAACCATTTCTTATTTAAAATCCGACGCTGATCACGAATACATGTAGCTTTTCAAATTTCAATTAGATCAAAGTTATTGCAATAATAAAATTTCCATTTTGATATGGCATTGGAGACGTCATGAACGGGAAAATTTCTAACTCCTATTCCACCAAACTCAATTTTCTTATTTAAATCGACGCTGATCACGAATACATGTAGCGCTTTTCAAAATTTCAATTAGATCAAAAGTTATTGCAATATAAATTTACATTTTGATATTTGGCAGAGACGTCATGAACAGGAAAATTTCTAACTCCTATTCAAACCAAACTCATTTCTTATTTAAATCCGACGCTGATCACGAATACATGTAGCGCTTTTCAAAATTTCAAGATCAAAAGTTATTGCAATAATAAAATTTCACATTTTGGATATTTGCAGGGGAGACGTCATGAACAGGAAAATTTCTAACTCCTATTCCACCAAACTCATTTCTTTATTTAAAATCCGACGCTGATCACGAATACATGTAGCGCTTTTCAAAATTTCATAGATCAAAAGTTATTGCAATAAAATTTACATTTTGATATTTGGCAGGAGACGTCATGAACAGGGAAAATTTCTAACTCTATTCAACAAACCAATTTTCTTATTTAAACCGACGCCGATCACGAATATGTACGCTTTTCAAAATTTCAATTAGATCAAAGTTATTGCAATAAAATTTACATTTTTGATATTTGGCAGGAGACGTCATGAACAGGAAAAATTTCTAACCCTATTCAAACCAAACTCAATTTTCTTATTTAAAACTGACGCTGATCACGAATACATGTAGCGCTTTTCAAAATTTCAATTAGATCAAAAGTTATTGCAATAATAAAATTTCACATTTTGATATTTGGCAGGAGACGTCGAACGGGAAAAATTTCTAACTCCTATTCCACAAACTCAATTTTCTATTTAAATCGACGCTGATCACGAATACATGTAGCGCTTTTCAAAATTTCAATTGATCAAAAGTTATTGAATAAAATTTCACATTTTGATATTTGGAGAGACGTCATGAACAGGAAAAATTCTAAATCTATCCAACCAAACTCAATTTTCTTATTTAAAATCCGACGCTGATCACGAATACATGTACGTTTCAAAATTTCAATTAGATCGTTATTGCTCAATAAAATTTCACATTTTGATATTTGGCAGGAGACGTCCATGAACGGAAAATTAATCTATTCCACCAAACTCAATTTTCTTATTTAAAATCCGACGCTGATCACGAATACATGTAGCGCTTTCAAAATTTCTAAGATCAAAAGTTATTGCAATAATAAATTCTACATTTGATATTTGGCAGAGAAGCGAAAAGGAAAATTTCAACTCCTATCAACCAAACTCAATTTTCTATTAAAACTGACGCTGATCACGAATACATGTAGCTTTCAAAATTTCATAGATCAAAGTTATTGCAAAATTTCACATTTTGGATATTTGGGGAGACGCTGGAACGGATTCTAACTCCTATCACCAAACTCAATTTTCTTATTTAAACTGACGCTGATCACGAATACATGTAGCGCTTTTCAAATTTCAAGATCAAAAGTTATTGCAATAATAAAATTTCACATTTTTGATATTTGGCAGGAGATCATGAACAGGGAAAAATTCTAACTCCTATTCCACCAAACTCAATTTTCTTATTTAAAATACGCTGATCACGAATAACTGTAGCCTTTTCAAAATTTCATAGATCAAAAGTTATTGCAATAATAAAATTTCACATTTTGATATTTGGCAGGGAGACGTCATGAACAGGGAAAAATTTCTAACTCCTATTCAACAAACCAATTTTTATTAAAATCGACGCCATCACGAATACATGTACGCTTTTCTAAAGATCAAAAGTTGCAATAAAATCAACATTTTGATATGATTGGAGACGTCATGAACAGGAAAATTTCTAACTCCTATTCAACCAAACTCAATTCTTTCATTAAAATCCGACGCTGACTGAATCACATGAGCCTTTTCAAAATTTCAAGATCAAAGTTGCAATAAAAATTTCACATTTTTGGATATTTAGGGGAGACGTCGAACGGAAAATTTCACTCCTAATCAAACCAAACTCAATTTTCTTATTTAAAATCCGACGCTGATCACGAATACATGTAGTTTTCAAAATTTCATAGATCAAAGTTATTGCAATAATAAAATTTCACATTTTGATATTTGGCAGGAGAGGCGAAAGGAAAATTTCTAACTCTATTCCACCAAACTCAATTTTCTTATTTAAAATCCGACGCTGATCACGAATACATGTAGCGCTTTTCAAAATTTCAATTAGATCAAAGTTATTGCAATAATAAAATTTCCATTTTGATATTTGGAGGGAGACGTCATGAACAGGGAAATTTCTAACTCCTATTCAAACCAAACACAATTTTCTTTATTTAAACTGACGCTGATCACGAATACA
Organism: Trichonephila clavata; assembly: GCA_019973975.1. Classification (NCBI taxonomy): domain Eukaryota; kingdom Metazoa; phylum Arthropoda; class Arachnida; order Araneae; family Nephilidae; genus Trichonephila; species Trichonephila clavata. The sequence continues at coordinate 49,414 of BMAO01001041.1, read as the reverse complement.
TGTACGTTTTCAAAATTTCAAGATCAAAGTTATTGCAATAATAAAATTTACATTTTTGGATATTTGGCAGAGACGTCATGAACAGGAAAATTTCTAACTCCTATTCCACCAAACTCAATTTTCTTATTTAAAATCGACGCTGATCACGAATACATGTAGCGCTTTTCAAAATTTCAATTAGATCAAAAGTTATTGCAATATAAAATTTCACATTTTGATATTTGGATGGAGAGTCATGAACAGGGAAAAATTTCTAACTCCTATTCAAACCAAACTCAATTTTCTTATTTAAAATCCGACGCTGATCACGAAAACATGTAGCGCTTTTCAAAATTTCAATTAGATCAAAAGTTATTGCAATAATAAATTTCACATTTTTGGATATTTGGCAGGAGACGTCAAGAACAGGGAAAATTTCTAACTCCTATTCCACCAAACTCAATTTTCTTATTTAAAATCCGACGCTGATCACGAATACATGTAGCCTTTCAAAATTTCAAGATCAAAGTTATTGCAATAATAAAATTTACATTTTGGATATTTGAGGAGACGTCATGAACAGGGAAAATTTCTAACCTATTCAAACAAACCAATTTTCTTATTTAAAATCCGACGCTGATCTACGAATACATGCTTCAAAATTTCAATTAGATCAAAAGTTATTGCAATAATAAAATTTACATTTTGATATTTGGCATGGAGACGTCATGAACAGGAAAAATTTCTAACTCTATTCAAAACAAACCAATTTTCTATTAAAATCCGACGCTGATCACGAATACATGTACGCTTTCAAAATTTCATAGATCAAAGTTATTGCAATAATAAAATTTCACATTTTGATATTTGGAGGAGAGCCGCGAACGGAAAATTTCTAACTCCTATTCCACACAAACTCTTTTATTTAAATCCGACTGATCACGAATACATGTAGCCTTTCAAAATTTCAATTAGATCAAAGTTATTGCAATAAAATTTCATTTTTGATATTTGGCAGGAGACGTCATGAACAGGGAAAATTTAACCTATTTCAACCAAACTCAATTTTCTTATTTAAAACTGACGCTGATCACGAATACATGTAGCGCTTTCAAAATTTCAATTAGATCAAAAGTTATTGCAATAATAAAATTTCACATTTTGGATATTTGGCAGGAGACGTCGAACAGGGAAAATTTCTAACTCCTATTCCACCAAACTCAATTTTCTTATTAAAATCCGACGCTGATCACGAATACATGTAGCGCTTTTCAAAATTTCATAGATCAAAAGTTGCAATAATAAAATTTACATTTTGGATATTTGGCAGGAGACGTCATGAACAGGAAAATTTCTAACTCCTATTCAAACAAACCAATTCTTATTTAAAATCCGACGCTGATCAAATACATGTACGCTTTCAAAATTTCATAGATCAAAAGTTATTGCAATAATAAAATTTCATTTTGATATTTGAGGAGACGTCCGAATGCAAAAATTTCTAACTCCTATTCAAACAAACACACTTTCCAAAATCCGACGCTGATCACGAATACATGTAGCCTTTTCAAAATTTCATAGATCAAAAGTTATTGCAATAAAATTTACATTTTGGATATTTGAAGGAGACGTCATGAACGAAAAATTCTAACTCCTATTCAAACCAAACTCAATTTTCTTATTTAAAATCCGACGCTGATCACGAATACATGTAGCGCTTTTCAAAATTTCATAGATCAAAAGTTATTGCAATAATAAAATTTACATTTTTGATTTGGAGGAGACGTCATGAAAGGAAAAATTCTAACTCCTATTCAAACAAACCAATTTTCTTATTTAAAACTGACGCTGATCACGAATACATGTACGCTTTTCAAAATTTCATAGATCAAAAGTTATTGCAATAAAAATTTCACATTTTGATATTTGGAGAGACGTCGGAACGGGAAAATTTCTAACTCCTATTCCAGCCAAACTCATTTCTTATTTAAAATCACGCTGATCACGAATACATGTAGCCTTTTCAAAATTTCATTAGATCAAAGTTATTGCAATAAATTCACATTTTGATATTTGTAGGGAGACGTCATGAACAGGAAAATTTCTAACTCCTATTCAAAACAAACAATTTTCTATTTAAAATCCGACGCTGATCACGAATACATGTAGCTTTTCAAAATTTCAATTAGATCAAAGTTATTGCTAATAAAATTTCACATTTTGATATTTGGCAGGAGACGTCATGAACAGGAAAAATTTCTAACTCCTATTCCACCAAACTAATTTTCTTATTTAAAATCCGACGCTGATCACGAATACATGTAGCGCTTTCAAAATTTCATTAGATCAAAGTTATTGCAATAATAAATTTACATTTTGATATTTGGCAGAGAAGTCATGAACAGGAAAATTTCAACTCCTATCCAACCAAACTCAATTTTCATTAAAACTGACGCTGATCACGAATACATGTAGCCTTTTCAAAATTTCAATTAGATCGTTATTGCAATAAAAATCACATTTTGATATTTGGCAGGGAGACGTCATGAAGGAAAAATTTCTAACTCCTATCAAACCAAACTCATTCTTATTTAAAATCCGACGCTGATCACGAATACATGTAGCGCTTTCAAAATTTCATTAGATCAAAGTTATTGCAATAATAAAATTTCACATTTTGATATTTGGCAGGAGACGTCTCGAACAGGAAAAATTTCTAACCCTATTCCACCAAACTCAATTTTCTTATTTAAAATCCGACTGATCACGAATAAATGTAGCGCTTTTCAAAATTTCAATTAGATCAAAAGTTATTGCAATAATAAAATTTCACATTTTGATATTTGGCAGGAGACGTCATGAACAGGGAAAAATTTCTAACTCCTATTCACAAACCAATTTTCTTATTTAAAATCCGACGCTGATCACGAATACATGTACGTTTTCAAAATTTCAATTAGATCAAAGTTATTGCAATAATAAATTTCACATTTTGGATATTTGGCAGGAGAGCGCGAACAGGGAAAAATTTCTAACTCTATTCCACCAAACTCAATTTCTTATTTTAAATCGACGCTGATCACGATACATGAGCCTTTTCAAAATTTCATAGATCAAAAGTTATTGCAATAAAATTTCACATTTTGATATTTGGCATTGAGTCATGAACAGGAAAATTTAACCTTATTCAAACCAAACTCATTTTCTTATTTAAAATCCGACGCTGATTCACGAATACGCTTTTTCAAAATTTCAATTAGATCAAAAGTTATTAATAATAAAATTTCACATTTTGGATATTTGGCAGGAGACGTCATGAACAGGGAAAATTTAACCTATTCCAAACTCAATTTTCTATTTAAAACTGACGTGATCACGAATACATGTAGCGCTTTCAAAATTTCAATTAGATCAAAAGTTATTGCAATAATAAAATTTCATCATTTTGATATTTGGCAGGAGACGTCATGAACAGGGAAAAATTTCTAACCCTATTCACAAACCAATTTTCTATTTAAAATCACGCTGATCACGAATACATGTAGCTTTTCAAATTTCAATTAGACTAAAGTTATTGCAATAATAAAATTTACATTTTGATATTTGTGGGAGACGTCATGAACAGGGAAAAATTTCTAACCCTATTCAAACAAACTAATTTTCTTATTTAAAATCCGACGCTGATCACGAATACATAGTCGCTTTTCAAAATTTCAATTAGATCAGTTATTGCAATAATAAATTTACATTTTGATATTTGGCATTGGAGACGTCATGAACGGGAAAAATTCTAACCCTATTCCAGCCAAACTCAATTTCTTATTTAAACGACGCTGATCTACGAATACATGTATGCTAAAATTTCAATTAGATCAAAAGTTATTGCAATAAAATTTCAATTTTGATATTTGGCAGGACGTCATGAACAGGAAAATTTCTAACTCCTATTCAAACCAACTCAATTTTCATTTAAATCCGACGCTGATCACGAATACATGTAGCCTTTTCAAAATTTCATAGATCAAAGTATTGCAATAATAAATTACATTTTGGATAGGCATTGAGCAAGCCAGAAGGGAAAAATTTCTAACCCTATTCCAAACCAAACTCAATTTTCTATTTAAAATCCGACGCTGATCACGAATACATGTAGCCTTTTCAAAATTTCAATTAGATCAAAGTTATTGCAATAAAATTTAATTTTGATATGGAGGCAGTCGAACAGGGAAAATTTCAACTCCTCAACCAAACTCACTTTTCATTTAAAATCCGACGCTGATCACGAATAATGTAGCCTTTTCAAAATTTCATAGATCAAAGTTTGCAATAAAATTTCACATTTTGATAGCAAGGAGACGTCATGAAGGAAAATTTAACCTATATCAACCAAACTCAATTCTTCTATTAAAATCCGACGCTGATCACGAATATGTAGCTTAAAATTTCAATTAGATCAAAGTTATTGCAAATAAAATTTCAACATTTTGATATTTGCAGGGAGACGTCATGAACAGGAAAATTTCTAACCCTATTCCACCAAACTCAATTTTCTTATTTAAAATCCGACGCTGATCACGAATACATGTACGCTTTTCAAAATTTACTTAGATCAAAGTTATTGAAATAAATTTCACATTTTTAATTTGGCATTGAGACGTCATGAACGGGAAAATTTCTAACTCCTATTCAACAAACACATTTTCTATTAAAATCCGACGCTGATCACGAATACATGTAGCCTTTTCAAAATTTCAATTAGATCGTTATTGCAATAAAATTTCACATTTTGATATTTGAAGGGAGACGCTGAACGGAAAATTTCTAACCTATTCCACCAAACTCAATTTTCTTATTTAAATCCGACGCTGATCACGAATACATGTAGCGCTTTTCAAAATTTCAATTAGATCAAGTTATTGCAATATAAAATTTACATTTTTGATATTTGGCAGAGACAGCGAACAGGAAAATTTAACTCTATTCAACCAAACTCAATTTTCTTATTTAAAATCCGACGCTGATCACGAATACGTATTGCTTTTCAAAATCAATTAGATCAAAGTTATTGCAATAAAATTTCACATTTTGATATTTGGAGGAGACGTCATGAACGGAAAATTTCTAACTCCTATTCACAAACTCATTTTCTTATTTAAAATCCGACGCTGATCACGAATACATAGCGCTTTTCAAAATTTCAATTAGATCAAAAGTTATTGCAATAATAAAATTTACATTTTGATATTTGGCAGGAGAGTCATGAACAGGAAAAATTCTAACTCCTATCCAACCAAACTCAATTTTCTATTAAAATCCGACGCTGATCACGAATACATAATTTTCAAAATTTCATAGATCAAAGTTATTGCAATAAAATTTACATTTTGGATATTTGAGGGGAGACGTCATGAAGGGAAAAATTTCTAACTCCTATCAACCAAACTCATTTCTTATTTAAAATCCGACGCTGATCACGAATACATGTAGCGCTTTTCAAAATTTCAATTAGATCAAAAGTTATTGCAATAATAAATTTCACATTTTGGATATTGGGGAGACGTCATGAACAGGAAAATTTCTAACCTTATTCACCAAACTCAATTTTCTATTTAAAATCGACGCTGATCACGAATACATGTAGCCTTTTCAAAATTTCATAGATCAAAAGTTATTGCAATAAAAATTTCACATTTTTGATATTTGGAGGAGACGTCATGAACAGGGAAAAATTTCTAACTCTATTCAAAACAAACACAATTTTTATTTAAAATCGACGCTGATCACGAATACATGATCGCTTTTCAAAATTTCAATTAGATCAAAAGTTATTGCAATAATATTTTTGATATTTGGCAGGAGAAGTCATGACAGGAAAATTTCTAACTCCTATCCAACAAACTCAATTTTCATAAAATCCGACGCTGATCACGAATACATGTGGCTTTCAAAATTTCATAGATCAAAGTTATTGCAATAAAATTTCACATTTTGGATATTTGAAGGAGAGCGCTGAAGGAAAATTTCTAACTCCTATCAACCAAACTCAATTTTCTATTTAAAATCGACGCTGATCACGAATACATGTAGCGCTTTCAAAATTTCAGATCAAAAGTTGTAATAATAAAATTTCCATTTTTGATATTTGGCAGGGACGTCTCGAAAGGGAAAATTTCTAACTCTATCCACAAACTCAATTTTTATTTAAAATCCGACGCTGATCAGAATACTGTAGCCTTTTCAAAATTTCAAGATCAAAAGTTATTGCAAAATAAAATTACATTTTTGATATTTGGAGGGGAGACGTATGAACAGGAAAATTTCTAACTCCTATTCAAACAAACCAATTTTCTTATTTAAAATCGACGCTGATCACGAATACATGTAGCGCTTTTCAAAATTTCAATTAGATCAAAAGTTATTGCAATAAAATTTCACATTTTGATATTTGGCAGAGACGTCATGAACGGAAAAATTCTAACTCCTATCCAAACCAAACTCAATTCTTTCTTTAAAATCCACGCTGATCACGAATACATGTAGCCTTTTCAAAATTTCAATTAGATCAAAGTTATTGCAATAATAAAATTTCACATTTTGATATTTAAGGAGACGTCATGAACAGGGAAAATTTCTAATTCCTTATCAAACCAAACTCAATTTTCTTATTTAAAATCCGACGCTGATCACGAATACATGTAGCGCTTTTCAAAATTTCATAGATCAAAGTTATTGCACAATAAAATTTCACATTTTTGATATTTGGCAGGAGACGTCATAACAGGGAAAATTTCACCCTATTCCACCAAATCAACTTATTTAAAATCCGACGCTGATCAGAATACATGTAGCGCTTTTCAAAATTTCAATAGATCAAAAGTTATTGCAATAATAAAATTTCACATTTTTGATATTTGGCAGGGAGACGTCGAACAGGGAAAAATTTCTAACTCCTATTCAACAAACCAATTTTCTTATTAAAATCCGACGCTGATCACGAATACATGTACGCTTTTCAAAATTTCAATTAGATCAAAAGTTATTGCAATAATAAAATACATTTTGGATATTTGGCAGAGACGTCATGAACGGAAAAATTTCTAACTCTATTCCACCAAACTCAATTTCTTATTTAAATCGACGCTGATCACGAATACATGTAGCTTTTCAAAATTTCATAGATCAAAGTTATTGCAATATAAAATTTACATTTTTGGATATTTGCAGAGACGTCATGAACAGGGAAAAATTTCTAACTCCTATTCAAACCAAACTCAATTTTCTTATTTAAAATCGACGCTGATCACGAATACATGTAGCCTTTTCAAAATTTCAATTAATCAAAAGTTATTGCAATAATAAAATTTACATTTTTGATATTTAAGGAGAGTCATGACAGGAAAAATTTCTAACTCCCATTCCAGCCAAACTCAATTTTCTTATTTAAAATCCGACGCTGATCACGAATACATGTAGGCTTTTCAAAATTTCAGATCAAAGTTATTGCAAAATAAAATTTACATTTTGGATATTTGGCAGGAGACAAGAACAGGGAAAATTTCTAACTCCTATTCAAAACAAACCAATTTTCTTATTTAAAATCCGACGCTGATCACGAATACATGTACGCTTTTCAAATTTCAATTAGATCGTTATTGCAATAAAATTTACATTTTGATATTTGGAGGAGACGTCATGAACAGGAAAATTTCAACTCCTATTCAAACAAACCAATTTTCTTATTTAAAATCCGACGCTGATCACGAATACATGTACTTTTCAAAATTTCAATTAGATCAAAAGTTATTGCAATAATAAAATTTACATTTTTGATATTTGGCATGGAGACGTCATGAACAGGGAAAATTTCTAACTCCTATTCCAGCCAAACTCAATTTTCTTATTTAAATCGACGCTGATCACGAATACATGTAGCGCTTTAAAATTTCTCATAGATCAAAAGTTATTGCAATAAAATTTACACATTTTTGATATTTGGCATTGAGACGTCATGAACAGGAAAAATTCTAACTCCTATTCAAACAAACTCACTTCTTATTTAAAATCCGACGCTTGATCACGAATACATGTAGCGCTTTCAAAATTTCATAGACTGTTATTGCAATAATAAAATTTCACATTTTGATATTTGGCAGGGGAGAGTCATGAACAGGAAAATTTCTAACCCTATTCCAGCCAAACTCACTTTTCTTATTTAAAATCCGACGCTGATCACGAATACATGTAGCGCTTTTCAAAATTTCAATTAGATCAAAGTTATTGCAAAAAATTTAACATTTTGGATATTTGGCAGTGGAGACAAATCATGAACAGGAAAAATTTCTAACCCTATTCAGACAAACTCAATTTTCTTATTTAAAATCCGACGCTGATCACGAATACATGTAGCGCTTTTCAAAATTTCAATTAGATCAAAAGTTATTGCAATAATAAAATTTCACATTTTTTGGATATTTGGCAGGGAGACGTCATGAACAGGGAAAAAATTTCTAACTCCTATTCCACCAAACTCAATTTTCTTATTTAAAATCCGACGCTGATCACGAATACATGTAGCGCTTTTCAAAATTTCAATTAGATCAAAAGTTATTGCAATAATAAAATTTCACATTTTTTGGATATTTGGAAGGGAGACGTCATGAACAGGGAAAAAATTTCTAACTCCTATTCCAACCAAACTCAATTTTCTTATTTAAAATCCGACGCTGATCACGAATACATGTAGCGCTTTTCAAAATTTCAATTAGATCAAAAGTTATTGCAATAAAAAATTTCACATTTTTTGGATATTTGGAAGGGGAGACGTCATGAACAGGGAAAAAATTTCTAACTCCTATTCCAACCAAACTCAATTTTCTTATTTAAAATCCGACGCTGATCACGAATACATGTAGCGCTTTTCAAAATTTCAATTAGATCAAAAGTTATTGCAATAATAAAATTTCACATTTTTTGGATATTTGGCAGGGAGACGTCATGAACAGGGAAAAAATTTCTAACTCCTATTCCAACCAAACTCAATTTTCTTATTTAAAATCCGACGCTGATCACGAATACATGTAGCGCTTTTCAAAATTTCAATTAGATCAAAAGTTATTGCAATAATAAAATTTCACATTTTTTGGATATTTGGCAAGGGAGACGTCATGAACAGGGAAAAAATTTCTAACTCCTATCCAAACCAAACTCAATTTTCTTCATTTAAAATCCGACGCTGATCACGATACATGTAGCGCTTTTCAAAAATTTCAATTAGATCAAAAGTTATTGCAATATAAAATGTTCACATTTTTTGGATATTTGGAAGGGGAGACGTCATGAACAGGGAAAAAATTTCTAACTCCTATTCCAACCAAACTCAATTTTCTTATTTAAAATCCGACGCTGATCACGAATACATGTAGCGCTTTTCAAAATTTCAATTAGATCAAAAGTTATTGCAATAATAAAATTTCACATTTTTTGGATATTTGGCAGGGGAGACGTCATGAACAGGGAAAAAATTTCTAACTCCTATTCCAACCAAACTCAATTTTCTTATTTAAAATCCGACGCTGATCACGAATACATGTAGCGCTTTTCAAAATTTCAATTAGATCAAAAGTTATTGCAATAATAAAATTTCACATTTTTTGGATATTTGGCATTGGAGACGTCATGAACAGGGAAAAAATTTCTAACTCCTATGCCAACCAAACTCAATTTTCTCATGTAAAATCCGACGCTGATCACGAATACATGTAGCACTTTTCAAAAATTTCAATTAGATCAAAAGTTATTGCAATAAAAAATGTTCACATTTTTTGGATATTTGGAAGGGGAGACGTCATGAACAGGGAAAAAATTTCTAACTCCTATTCAAACCAAACTCAATTTTCTTATTTAAAATCCGACGCTGATCACGAATACATGTAGCGCTTTTCAAAATTTCAATTAGATCAAAAGTTATTGCAATAATAAAATTTCACATTTTTTGGATATTTGGCAGGGGAGACGTCATGAACAGGGAAAAAATTTCTAACTCCTATTCCAGCCAAACTCAATTTTCTTATTTAAAATCCGACGCTGATCACGAATACATGTAGCGCTTTTCAAAATTTCAATTAGATCAAAAGTTATTGCAATAATAAAATTTCACATTTTTTGGATATTTGGCAGGGGAGACGTCATGAACAGGGAAAAAATTTCTAACTCCTATTCCAACCAAACTCAATTTTCTTATTTAAAATCCGACGCTGATCACGAATACATGTAGCGCTTTTTCAAAATTTCAATTAGATCAAAAGTTATTGCAATAAAAAATTTCACATTTTTTGGATATTTGGCAGGGGAGACGTCATGAACAGGGAAAAAATTTCTAACTCCTATTCCAACCAAACTCATTTTCTCATGTAAAATCCGACGCTGATCACGAATACATGTAGCGCTTTTCAAAATTTCAATTAGATCAAAAGTTATTGCAATAAAAAATGTTCACATTTTTTTGGATATTTGGAAGGGGAGACGTCATGAACAGGGAAAAAATTTCTAACTCCTATTCCAACCAAACTCAATTTTCTTATGTAAAATCCGACGCTGATCACGAATACATGTAGCTGCTTTTTCAAAATTTCAATTAGATCAAAAGTTATTGCAATAAAAAATTTTCACATTTTTTTGGATATTTGGCAGGGGAGACGTCATGAACAGGGAAAAAATTTCTAACTCCTATTCCAAACAAACTCAATTTTCTCTATGTTAAAATCCGACGTTGATCACGAATACATGTAGCGCTTTTCAAAATTTCAATTAGATCAAAAGTTATTGCAATAATAAAATTTCACATTTTTTGGATATTTGGCAGGGGAGACGTCATGAACAGGGAACAGGGAAAAATTTCTAACTCCTATTCAACCAAACTCAATTTTCTTATTTAAAATCCGACGCTGATCACGAATACATGTAGCGCTTTTCAAAATTTCAATTAGATCAAAAGTTATTGCAATAATAAAATTTCACATTTTTTGGATATTTGGCAGGGGAGACGTCATGAACAGGGAAAAAATTTCTAACTCCTATTCAACCAAACTCAATTTTCTTATTTAAAATCCGACGCTGATCACGAATACATGTAGCGCTTTTCAAAATTTCAATTAGATCAAAAGTTATTGCAATAATAAAATTTCACATTTTTTGGATATTTGGCAGGGAGACGTCATGAACAGGGAAAAAATTTCTAACTCCTATTCCAACCAAACTCAATTTTCTTATTTAAAATCCGACGCTGATCACGAATACATGTAGCGCTTTTCAAAATTTCAATTAGATCAAAAGTTATTGCAATAAAAATTTCACATTTTTTGGATATTTGGCAGGGGAGACGTCATGAACAGGGAAAAAATTTCTAACTCCTATTCAACCAAACTCAATTTTCTTATTTAAAATCCGACGCTGATCACGAATACATGTAGCGCTTTTCAAAATTTCAATTAGATCAAAAGTTATTGCAATAATAAAATTTCACATTTTTTGGATATTTGGCAGGGAGACGTCATGAACAGGGAAAAAATTTCTAACTCCTATTCCAACCAAACTCAATTTTCTTATTTAAAATCCGACGCTGATCACGAATACATGTAGCGCTTTTCAAAATTTCAATTAGATCAAAAGTTATTGCAATAATAAAATTTCACATTTTTTGGATATTTGGCAGGGGAGACGTCATGAACAGGGAAAAAATTTCTAACTCCTATTCCAACCAAACTCAATTTTCTTATTTAAAATCCGACGCTGATCACGAATACATGTAGCGCTTTTCAAAATTTCAATTAGATCAAAAGTTATTGCAATAAAAAATTTCACATTTTTTGGATATTTGGCAGGGGAGACGTCATGAACAGGGAAAAAATTTCTAACTCCTATTCAACCAAACTCAATTTTCTTATTTAAAATCCGACGCTGATCACGAATACATGTAGCGCTTTTCAAAATTTCAATTAGATCAAAAGTTATTGCAATAAAAAATTTCACATTTTTTGGATATTTGGCAGGGGAGACGTCATGAACAGGGAAAAAATTTCTAACTCCTATTCAACCAAACTCAATTTTCTTATTTAAAATCCGACGCTGATCACGAATACATGTAGCGCTTTTCAAAATTTCAATTAGATCAAAAGTTATTGCAATAATAAAATTTCACATTTTTTGGATATTTGGCAGGGGAGACGTCATGAACAGGGAAAAAATTTCTAACTCCTATTCCAACCAAACTCAATTTTCTTATTTAAAATCCGACGCTGATCACGAATACATGTAGCGCTTTTCAAAATTTCAATTAGATCAAAAGTTATTGCAATAATAAAATTTCACATTTTTTGGATATTTGGCAGGGGAGACGTCATGAACAGGGAAAAAATTTCTAACTCCTATTCCAACCAAACTCAATTTTCTTATTTAAAATCCGACGCTGATCACGAATACATGTAGCGCTTTTCAAAATTTCAATTAGATCAAAAGTTATTGCAATAATAAAATTTCACATTTTTTGGATATTTGGCAGGGGAGACGTCATGAACAGGGAAAAAATTTCTAACTCCTATTCCAACCAAACTCAATTTTCTTATTTAAAATCCGACGCTGATCACGAATACATGTAGCGCTTTTCAAAATTTCAATTAGATCAAAAGTTATTGCAATAATAAAATTTCACATTTTTTGGATATTTGGCAGGGGAGACGTCATGAACAGGGAAAAAATTTCTAACTCCTATTCCAACCAAACTCAATTTTCTTATTTAAAATCCGACGCTGATCACGAATACATGTAGCGCTTTTCAAAATTTCAATTAGATCAAAAGTTATTGCAATAATAAAATTTCACATTTTTTGGATATTTGGCAGGGGAGACGTCATGAACAGGGAAAAAATTTCTAACTCCTATTCAACCAAACTCAATTTTCTTATTTAAAATCCGACGCTGATCACGAATACATGTAGCGCTTTTCAAAATTTCAATTAGATCAAAAGTTATTGCAATAATAAAATTTCACATTTTTTGGATATTTGGCGAAGGAGACGTCATGAACAGGGAAAAAATTTCTAACTCCTATTCCAACCAAACTCAATTTTCTTATTTAAAATCCGACGCTGATCACGAATACATGTAGCGCTTTTCAAAATTTCAATTAGATCAAAAGTTATTGCAATAATAAAATTTCACATTTTTTGGATATTTGGCAGGGGAGACGTCATGAACAGGGAAAAAATTTCTAACTCCTATTCCAACCAAACTCAATTTTCTTATTTAAAATCCGACGCTGATCACGAATACATGTAGCGCTTTTCAAAATTTCAATTAGATCAAAAGTTATTGCAATAATAAAATTTCACATTTTTTGGATATTTGGCAGGGGAGACGTCATGAACAGGGAAAAAATTTCTAACTCCTATTCCAACCAAACTCAATTTTCTTATTTAAAATCCGACGCTGATCACGAATACATGTAGCGCTTTTCAAAATTTCAATTAGATCAAAAGTTATTGCAATAAAAAATTTCACATTTTTTGGATATTTGGCAGGGGAGACGTCATGAACAGGGAAAAAATTTCTAACTCCTATTCCAACCAAACTCAATTTTCTTATTTAAAATCCGACGCTGATCACGAATACATGTAGCGCTTTTCAAAATTTCAATTAGATCAAAAGTTATTGCAATAATAAAATTTCACATTTTTTGGATATTTGGCAGGGGAGACGTCATGAACAGGGAAAAAATTTCTAACTCCTATTCCAACCAAACTCAATTTTCTTATTTAAAATCCGACGCTGATCACGAATACATGTAGCGCTTTTCAAAATTTCAATTAGATCAAAAGTTATTGCAATAATAAAATTTCACATTTTTTGGATATTTGGCAGGGGAGACGTCATGAACAGGGAAAAAATTTCTAACTCCTATTCAAACCAAACTCAATTTTCTTATTTAAAATCCGACGCTGATCACGAATACATGTAGCGCTTTTCAAAATTTCAATTAGATCAAAAGTTATTGCAATAATAAAATTTCACATTTTTTGGATATTTGGCAGGGGAGACGTCATGAACAGGGAAAAAATTTCTAACTCCTATTCCAACCAAACTCAATTTTCTTATTTAAAATCCGACGCTGATCACGAATACATGTAGCGCTTTTCAAAATTTCAATTAGATCAAAAGTTATTGCAATAATAAAATTTCACATTTTTTGGATATTTGGCAGGGGAGACGTCATGAACAGGGAAAAAATTTCTAACTCCTATTCCAACCAAACTCAATTTTCTTATTTAAAATCCGACGCTGATCACGAATACATGTAGCGCTTTTCAAAATTTCAATTAGATCAAAAGTTATTGCAATAATAAAATTTCACATTTTTTGGATATTTGGCAGGGGAGACGTCATGAACAGGGAAAAAATTTCTAACTCCTATTCCAACCAAACTCAATTTTCTTATTTAAAATCCGACGCTGATCACGAATACATGTAGCGCTTTTCAAAATTTCAATTAGATCAAAAGTTATTGCAATAATAAAATTTCACATTTTTTGGATATTTGGCAGGGGAGACGTCATGAACAGGGAAAAAATTTCTAACTCCTATTCCAACCAAACTCAATTTTCTTATTTAAAATCCGACGCTGATCACGAATACATGTAGCGCTTTTCAAAATTTCAATTAGATCAAAAGTTATTGCAATAATAAAATTTCACATTTTTTGGATATTTGGCAGGGGAGACGTCATGAACAGGGAAAAAATTTCTAACTCCTATTCCAACCAAACTCAATTTTCTTATTTAAAATCCGACGCTGATCACGAATACATGTAGCGCTTTTCAAAATTTCAATTAGATCAAAAGTTATTGCAATAATAAAATTTCACATTTTTTGGATATTTGGCAGGGGAGACGTCATGAACAGGGAAAAAATTTCTAACTCCTATTCAACCAAACTCAATTTTCTTATTTAAAATCCGACGCTGATCACGAATACATGTAGCGCTTTTCAAAATTTCAATTAGATCAAAAGTTATTGCAATAATAAAATTTCACATTTTTTGGATATTTGGCAGGGGAGACGTCATGAACAGGGAAAAAATTTCTAACTCCTATTCCAACCAAACTCAATTTTCTTATTTAAAATCCGACGCTGATCACGAATACATGTAGCGCTTTTCAAAATTTCAATTAGATCAAAAGTTATTGCAATAATAAAATTTCACATTTTTTGGATATTTGGCAGGGGAGACGTCATGAACAGGGAAAAAATTTCTAACTCCTATTCCAACCAAACTCAATTTTCTTATTTAAAATCCGACGCTGATCACGAATACATGTAGCGCTTTTCAAAATTTCAATTAGATCAAAAGTTATTGCAATAATAAAATTTCACATTTTTTGGATATTTGGCAGGGGAGACGTCATGAACAGGGAAAAAATTTCTAACTCCTATTCCAACCAAACTCAATTTTCTTATTTAAAATCCGACGCTGATCACGAATACATGTAGCGCTTTTCAAAATTTCAATTAGATCAAAAGTTATTGCAATAATAAAATTTCACATTTTTTGGATATTTGGCAGGGGAGACGTCATGAACAGGGAAAAAATTTCTAACTCCTATTCCAACCAAACTCAATTTTCTTATTTAAAATCCGACGCTGATCACGAATACATGTAGCGCTTTTCAAAATTTCAATTAGATCAAAAGTTATTGCAATAAAAAATTTCACATTTTTTGGATATTTGGCAGGGGAGACGTCATGAACAGGGAAAAAATTTCTAACTCCTATTCCAACCAAACTCAATTTTCTTATTTAAAATCCGACGCTGATCACGAATACATGTAGCGCTTTTCAAAATTTCAATTAGATCAAAAGTTATTGCAATAATAAAATTTCACATTTTTTGGATATTTGGCAGGGGAGACGTCATGAACAGGGAAAAAATTTCTAACTCCTATTCCAACCAAACTCAATTTTCTTATTTAAAATCCGACGCTGATCACGAATACATGTAGCGCTTTTCAAAATTTCAATTAGATCAAAAGTTATTGCAATAATAAAATTTCACATTTTTTGGATATTTGGCAGGGAGACGTCATGAACAGGGAAAAAATTTCTAACTCCTATTCCAACCAAACTCAATTTTCTTATTTAAAATCCGACGCTGATCACGAATACATGTAGCGCTTTTCAAAATTTCAATTAGATCAAAAGTTATTGCAATAATAAAATTTCACATTTTTTGGATATTTGGCAGGGGAGACGTCATGAACAGGGAAAAAATTTCTAACTCCTATTCCAACCAAACTCAATTTTCTTATTTAAAATCCGACGCTGATCACGAATACATGTAGCGCTTTTCAAAATTTCAATTAGATCAAAAGTTATTGCAATAATAAAATTTCACATTTTTTGGATATTTGGCAGGGGAGACGTCATGAACAGGGAAAAAATTTCTAACTCCTATTCCAACCAAACTCAATTTTCTTATTTAAAATCCGACGCTGATCACGAATACATGTAGCGCTTTTCAAAATTTCAATTAGATCAAAAGTTATTGCAATAATAAAATTTCACATTTTTTGGATATTTGGCAGGGGAGACGTCATGAACAGGGAAAAAATTTCTAACTCCTATTCCAACCAAACTCAATTTTCTTATTTAAAATCCGACGCTGATCACGAATACATGTAGCGCTTTTCAAAATTTCAATTAGATCAAAAGTTATTGCAATAATAAAATTTCACATTTTTTGGATATTTGGCAGGGGAGACGTCATGAACAGGGAAAAAATTTCTAACTCCTATTCCAACCAAACTCAATTTTCTTATTTAAAATCCGACGCTGATCACGAATACATGTAGCGCTTTTCAAAATTTCAATTAGATCAAAAGTTATTGCAATAATAAAATTTCACATTTTTTGGATATTTGGCAGGGGAGACGTCATGAACAGGGAAAAAATTTCTAACTCCTATTCCAACCAAACTCAATTTTCTTATTTAAAATCCGACGCTGATCACGAATACATGTAGCGCTTTTCAAAATTTCAATTAGATCAAAAGTTATTGCAATAATAAAATTTCACATTTTTTGGATATTTGGCAGGGGAGACGTCATGAACAGGGAAAAAATTTCTAACTCCTATTCCAACCAAACTCAATTTTCTTATTTAAAATCCGACGCTGATCACGAATACATGTAGCGCTTTTCAAAATTTCAATTAGATCAAAAGTTATTGCAATAATAAAATTTCACATTTTTTGGATATTTGGCAGGGGAGACGTCATGAACAGGGAAAAAATTTCTAACTCCTATTCCAACCAAACTCAATTTTCTTATTTAAAATCCGACGCTGATCACGAATACATGTAGCGCTTTTCAAAATTTCAATTAGATCAAAAGTTATTGCAATAAAAAATTTCACATTTTTTGGATATTTGGCAGGGGAGACGTCATGAACAGGGAAAAAATTTCTAACTCCTATTCCAACCAAACTCAATTTTCTTATTTAAAATCCGACGCTGATCACGAATACATGTAGCGCTTTTCAAAATTTCAATTAGATCAAAAGTTATTGCAATAATAAAATTTCACATTTTTTGGATATTTGGCAGGGGAGACGTCATGAACAGGGAAAAAATTTCTAACTCCTATTCCAACCAAACTCAATTTTCTTATTTAAAATCCGACGCTGATCACGAATACATGTAGCGCTTTTCAAAATTTCAATTAGATCAAAAGTTATTGCAATAATAAAATTTCACATTTTTTGGATATTTGGCAGGGGAGACGTCATGAACAGGGAAAAAATTTCTAACTCCTATTCCAACCAAACTCAATTTTCTTATTTAAAATCCGACGCTGATCACGAATACATGTAGCGCTTTTCAAAATTTCAATTAGATCAAAAGTTATTGCAATAATAAAATTTCACATTTTTTGGATATTTGGCAGGGGAGACGTCATGAACAGGGAAAAAATTTCTAACTCCTATTCAACCAAACTCAATTTTCTTATTTAAAATCCGACGCTGATCACGAATACATGTAGCGCTTTTCAAAATTTCAATTAGATCAAAAGTTATTGCAATAATAAAATTTCACATTTTTTGGATATTTGGCAGGGGAGACGTCATGAACAGGGAAAAAATTTCTAACTCCTATTCCAACCAAACTCAATTTTCTTATTTAAAATCCGACGCTGATCACGAATACATGTAGCGCTTTTCAAAATTTCAATTAGATCAAAAGTTATTGCAATAATAAAATTTCACATTTTTTGGATATTTGGCAGGGGAGACGTCATGAACAGGGAAAAAATTTCTAACTCCTATTCCAACCAAACTCAATTTTCTTATTTAAAATCCGACGCTGATCACGAATACATGTAGCGCTTTTCAAAATTTCAATTAGATCAAAAGTTATTGCAATAATAAAATTTCACATTTTTTGGATATTTGGCAGGGGAGACGTCATGAACAGGGAAAAAATTTCTAACTCCTATTCCAACCAAACTCAATTTTCTTATTTAAAATCCGACGCTGATCACGAATACATGTAGCGCTTTTCAAAATTTCAATTAGATCAAAAGTTATTGCAATAATAAAATTTCACATTTTTTGGATATTTGGCAGGGGAGACGTCATGAACAGGGAAAAAATTTCTAACTCCTATTCCAACCAAACTCAATTTTCTTATTTAAAATCCGACGCTGATCACGAATACATGTAGCGCTTTTCAAAATTTCAATTAGATCAAAAGTTATTGCAATAATAAAATTTCACATTTTTTGGATATTTGGCAGGGGAGACGTCATGAACAGGGAAAAAATTTCTAACTCCTATTCCAACCAAACTCAATTTTCTTATTTAAAATCCGACGCTGATCACGAATACATGTAGCGCTTTTCAAAATTTCAATTAGATCAAAAGTTATTGCAATAATAAAATTTCACATTTTTTGGATATTTGGCAGGGGAGACGTCATGAACAGGGAAAAAATTTCTAACTCCTATTCAACCAAACTCAATTTTCTTATTAAAATCCGACGCTGATCACGAATACATGTAGCGCTTTTCAAAATTTCAATTAGATCAAAAGTTATTGCAATAAAAAATTTCACATTTTTTGGATATTTGGCAGGGGAGACGTCATGAACAGGGAAAAAATTTCTAACTCCTATTCAACCAAACTCAATTTTCTTATTTAAAATCCGACGCTGATCACGAATACATGTAGCGCTTTTCAAAATTTCAATTAGATCAAAAGTTATTGCAATAATAAAATTTCACATTTTTTGGATATTTGGCAGGGGAGACGTCATGAACAGGGAAAAAATTTCTAACTCCTATTCCAACCAAACTCAATTTTCTTATTTAAAATCCGACGCTGATCACGAATACATGTAGCGCTTTTCAAAATTTCAATTAGATCAAAAGTTATTGCAATAATAAAATTTCACATTTTTTGGATATTTGGCAGGGGAGACGTCATGAACAGGGAAAAAATTTCTAACTCCTATTCCAACCAAACTCAATTTTCTTATTTAAAATCCGACGCTGATCACGAATACATGTAGCGCTTTTCAAAATTTCAATTAGATCAAAAGTTATTGCAATAATAAAATTTCACATTTTTTGGATATTTGGCAGGGGAGACGTCATGAACAGGGAAAAAATTTCTAACTCCTATTCCAACCAAACTCAATTTTCTTATTTAAAATCCGACGCTGATCACGAATACATGTAGCGCTTTTCAAAATTTCAATTAGATCAAAAGTTATTGCAATAATAAAATTTCACATTTTTTGGATATTTGGCAGGGGAGACGTCATGAACAGGGAAAAAATTTCTAACTCCTATTCCAACCAAACTCAATTTTCTTATTTAAAATCCGACGCTGATCACGAATACATGTAGCGCTTTTCAAAATTTCAATTAGATCAAAAGTTATTGCAATAATAAAATTTCACATTTTTTGGATATTTGGCAGGGGAGACGTCATGAACAGGGAAAAAATTTCTAACTCCTATTCCAACCAAACTCAATTTTCTTATTTAAAATCCGACGCTGATCACGAATACATGTAGCGCTTTTCAAAATTTCAATTAGATCAAAAGTTATTGCAATAATAAAATTTCACATTTTTTGGATATTTGGCAGGGGAGACGTCATGAACAGGGAAAAAATTTCTAACTCCTATTCCAACCAAACTCAATTTTCTTATTTAAAATCCGACGCTGATCACGAATACATGTAGCGCTTTTCAAAATTTCAATTAGATCAAAAGTTATTGCAATAATAAAATTTCACATTTTTTGGATATTTGGCAGGGGAGACGTCATGAACAGGGAAAAAATTTCTAACTCCTATTCCAACCAAACTCAATTTTCTTATTTAAAATCCGACGCTGATCACGAATACATGTAGCGCTTTTCAAAATTTCAATTAGATCAAAAGTTATTGCAATAATAAAATTTCACATTTTTTGGATATTTGGCAGGAGACGTCATGAACAGGGAAAAAATTTCTAACTCCTATTCAACCAAACTCAATTTTCTTATTTAAAATCCGACGCTGATCACGAATACATGTAGCGCTTTTCAAAATTTCAATTAGATCAAAAGTTATTGCAATAATAAAATTTCACATTTTTTGGATATTTGGCAGGGGAGACGTCATGAACAGGGAAAAAATTTCTAACTCCTATTCCAACCAAACTCAATTTTCTTATTTAAAATCCGACGCTGATCACGAATACATGTAGCGCTTTTCAAAATTTCAATTAGATCAAAAGTTATTGCAATAATAAAATTTCACATTTTTTGGATATTTGGCAGGGGAGACGTCATGAACAGGGAAAAAATTTCTAACTCCTATTCAACCAAACTCAATTTTCTTATTTAAAATCCGACGCTGATCACGAATACATGTAGCGCTTTTCAAAATTTCAATTAGATCAAAAGTTATTGCAATAATAAAATTTCACATTTTTTGGATATTTGGCAGGGGAGACGTCATGAACAGGGAAAAAATTTCTAACTCCTATTCCAACCAAACTCAATTTTCTTATTTAAAATCCGACGCTGATCACGAATACATGTAGCGCTTTTCAAAATTTCAATTAGATCAAAAGTTATTGCAATAATAAAATTTCACATTTTTTGGATATTTGGCAGGGGAGACGTCATGAACAGGGAAAAAATTTCTAACTCCTATTCCAACCAAACTCAATTTTCTTATTTAAAATCCGACGCTGATCACGAATACATGTAGCGCTTTTCAAAATTTCAATTAGATCAAAAGTTATTGCAATAATAAAATTTCACATTTTTTGGATATTTGGCAGGGGAGACGTCATGAACAGGGAAAAAATTTCTAACTCCTATTCCAACCAAACTCAATTTTCTTATTTAAAATCCGACGCTGATCACGAATACATGTAGCGCTTTTCAAAATTTCAATTAGATCAAAAGTTATTGCAATAATAAAATTTCACATTTTTTGGATATTTGGCAGGGAGACGTCATGAACAGGGAAAAAATTTCTAACTCCTATTCCAACCAAACTCAATTTTCTTATTTAAAATCCGACGCTGATCACGAATACATGTAGCGCTTTTCAAAATTTCAATTAGATCAAAAGTTATTGCAATAATAAAATTTCACATTTTTTGGATATTTGGCAGGGGAGACGTCATGAACAGGGAAAAAATTTCTAACTCCTATTCAACCAAACTCAATTTTCTTATTTAAAATCCGACGCTGATCACGAATACATGTAGCGCTTTTCAAAATTTCAATTAGATCAAAAGTTATTGCAATAATAAAATTTCACATTTTTTGGATATTTGGCAGGGGAGACGTCATGAACAGGGAAAAAATTTCTAACTCCTATTCAACCAAACTCAATTTTCTTATTTAAAATCCGACGCTGATCACGAATACATGTAGCGCTTTTCAAAATTTCAATTAGATCAAAAGTTATTGCAATAATAAAATTTCACATTTTTTGGATATTTGGCAGGGGAGACGTCATGAACAGGGAAAAAATTTCTAACTCCTATTCCAACCAAACTCAATTTTCTTATTTAAAATCCGACGCTGATCACGAATACATGTAGCGCTTTTCAAAATTTCAATTAGATCAAAAGTTATTGCAATAATAAAATTTCACATTTTTTGGATATTTGGCAGGGGAGACGTCATGAACAGGGAAAAAATTTCTAACTCCTATTCAACCAAACTCAATTTTCTTATTTAAAATCCGACGCTGATCACGAATACATGTAGCGCTTTTCAAAATTTCAATTAGATCAAAAGTTATTGCAATAATAAAATTTCACATTTTTTGGATATTTGGCAGGGGAGACGTCATGAACAGGGAAAAAATTTCTAACTCCTATTCCAACCAAACTCAATTTTCTTATTTAAAATCCGACGCTGATCACGAATACATGTAGCGCTTTTCAAAATTTCAATTAGATCAAAAGTTATTGCAATAATAAAATTTCACATTTTTTGGATATTTGGCAGGGGAGACGTCATGAACAGGGAAAAAATTTCTAACTCCTATTCCAACCAAACTCAATTTTCTTATTTAAAATCCGACGCTGATCACGAATACATGTAGCGCTTTTCAAAATTTCAATTAGATCAAAAGTTATTGCAATAATAAAATTTCACATTTTTTGGATATTTGGCAGGGGAGACGTCATGAACAGGGAAAAAATTTCTAACTCCTATTCCAACCAAACTCAATTTTCTTATTTAAAATCCGACGCTGATCACGAATACATGTAGCGCTTTTCAAAATTTCAATTAGATCAAAAGTTATTGCAATAATAAAATTTCACATTTTTTGGATATTTGGCAGGGGAGACGTCATGAACAGGGAAAAAATTTCTAACTCCTATTCCAACCAAACTCAATTTTCTTATTTAAAATCCGACGCTGATCACGAATACATGTAGCGCTTTTCAAAATTTCAATTAGATCAAAAGTTATTGCAATAAAAAATTTCACATTTTTTGGATATTTGGCAGGGGAGACGTCATGAACAGGGAAAAAATTTCTAACTCCTATTCAACCAAACTCAATTTTCTTATTTAAAATCCGACGCTGATCACGAATACATGTAGCGCTTTTCAAAATTTCAATTAGATCAAAAGTTATTGCAATAATAAAATTTCACATTTTTTGGATATTTGGCAGGGAGACGTCATGAACAGGGAAAAAATTTCTAACTCCTATTCCAACCAAACTCAATTTTCTTATTTAAAATCCGACGCTGATCACGAATACATGTAGCGCTTTTCAAAATTTCAATTAGATCAAAAGTTATTGCAATAATAAAATTTCACATTTTTTGGATATTTGGCAGGGGAGACGTCATGAACAGGGAAAAAATTTCTAACTCCTATTCAACCAAACTCAATTTTCTTATTTAAAATCCGACGCTGATCACGAATACATGTAGCGCTTTTCAAAATTTCAATTAGATCAAAAGTTATTGCAATAATAAAATTTCACATTTTTTGGATATTTGGCAGGGGAGACGTCATGAACAGGGAAAAAATTTCTAACTCCTATTCCAACCAAACTCAATTTTCTTATTTAAAATCCGACGCTGATCACGAATACATGTAGCGCTTTTCAAAATTTCAATTAGATCAAAAGTTATTGCAATAATAAAATTTCACATTTTTTGGATATTTGGCAGGGGAGACGTCATGAACAGGGAAAAAATTTCTAACTCCTATTCCAACCAACTCAATTTTCTTATTTAAAATCCGACGCTGATCACGAATACATGTAGCGCTTTTCAAAATTTCAATTAGATCAAAAGTTATTGCAATAATAAAATTTCACATTTTTTGGATATTTGGCAGGGGAGACGTCATGAACAGGGAAAAAATTTCTAACTCCTATTCCAACCAAACTCAATTTTCTTATTTAAAATCCGACGCTGATCACGAATACATGTAGCGCTTTTCAAAATTTCAATTAGATCAAAAGTTATTGCAATAATAAAATTTCACATTTTTTGGATATTTGGCAGGGGAGACGTCATGAACAGGGAAAAAATTTCTAACTCCTATTCCAACCAAACTCAATTTTCATTTAAAATCCGACGCTGATCACGAATACATGTAGCGCTTTTCAAAATTTCAATTAGATCAAAAGTTATTGCAATAATAAAATTTCACATTTTTTGGATATTTGGCAGGGGAGACGTCATGAACAGGGAAAAAATTTCTAACTCCTATTCCAACCAAACTCAATTTTCTTATTTAAAATCCGACGCTGATCACGAATACATGTAGCGCTTTTCAAAATTTCAATTAGATCAAAAGTTATTGCAATAATAAAATTTCACATTTTTTGGATATTTGGCAGGGGAGACGTCATGAACAGGGAAAAAATTTCTAACTCCTATTCAACCAAACTCAATTTTCTTATTTAAAATCCGACGCTGATCACGAATACATGTAGCGCTTTTCAAAATTTCAATTAGATCAAAAGTTATTGCAATAATAAAATTTCACATTTTTTGGATATTTGGCAGGGGAGACGTCATGAACAGGGAAAAAATTTCTAACTCCTATTCCAACCAAACTCAATTTTCTTATTTAAAATCCGACGCTGATCACGAATACATGTAGCGCTTTTCAAAATTTCAATTAGATCAAAAGTTATTGCAATAATAAAATTTCACATTTTTTGGATATTTGGCAGGGGAGACGTCATGAACAGGGAAAAAATTTCTAACTCCTATTCCAACCAAACTCAATTTTCTTATTTAAAATCCGACGCTGATCACGAATACATGTAGCGCTTTTCAAAATTTCAATTAGACGTCATGAACAGGGAAAAAATTTCTAACTCCTATTCAACCAAACTCAATTTTCTTATTTAAAATCCGACGCTGATCACGAATACATGTAGCGCTTTTCAAAATTTCAATTAGATCAAAAGTTATTGCAATAATAAAATTTCACATTTTTTGGATATTTGGCAGGGGAGACGTCATGAACAGGGAAAAAATTTCTAACTCCTATTCCAACCAAACTCAATTTTCTTATTTAAAATCCGACGCTGATCACGAATACATGTAGCGCTTTTCAAAATTTCAATTAGATCAAAAGTTATTGCAATAATAAAATTTCACATTTTTTGGATATTTGGCAGGGGAGACGTCATGAACAGGGAAAAAATTTCTAACTCCTATTCCAACCAAACTCAATTTCTTATTTATTAAAATCCGACGCTGATCACGAATACATGTAGCGCTTTTCAAAATTTCAATTAGATCAAAAGTTATTGCAATAATAAAATTTCACATTTTTTGGATATTTGGCAAGGGGAGACGTCATGAACAGGGAAAAATTTCTAACTCCTATTCAAACCAAACTCAATTTTCTTATTTAAAATCCGACGCTGATCACGAATACATGTAGCGCTTTTCAAAATTTCAATTAGATCAAAAGTTATTGCAATAATAAAATTTCACATTTTTTGGATATTTGGCAGGGGAGACGTCATGAACAGGGAAAAAATTTCTAACTCCTATTCCAACCAAACTCAATTTTCTTATTTAAAATCCGACGCTGATCACGAATACATGTAGCGCTTTTCAAAATTTCAATTAGATCAAAAGTTATTGCAATAATAAAATTTCACATTTTTTGGATATTTGGCAGGGGAGACGTCATGAACAGGGAAAAAATTTCTAACTCCTATTCCAACCAAACTCAATTTTCTTATTTAAAATCCGACGCTGATCACGAATACATGTAGCGCTTTTCAAAATTTCAATTAGATCAAAAGTTATTGCAATAATAAAATTTCACATTTTTTGGATATTTGGCAGGGGAGACGTCATGAACAGGGAAAAAATTTCTAACTCCTATTCCAACCAAACTCAATTTTCTTATTAAAATCCGACGCTGATCACGAATACATGTAGCGCTTTTCAAAATTTCAATTAGATCAAAAGTTATTGCAATAATAAAATTTCACATTTTTTGGATATTTGGCAGGGGAGACGTCATGAACAGGGAAAAAATTTCTAACTCCTATTCAACCAAACTCAATTTTCTTATTTAAAATCCGACGCTGATCACGAATACATGTAGCGCTTTTCAAAATTTCAATTAGATCAAAAGTTATTGCAATAATAAAATTTCACATTTTTTGGATATTTGGCAGGGGAGACGTCATGAACAGGGAAAAAATTTCTAACTCCTATTCCAACCAAACTCAATTTTCTTATTTAAAATCCGACGCTGATCACGAATACATGTAGCGCTTTTCAAAATTTCAATTAGATCAAAAGTTATTGCAATAATAAAATTTCACATTTTTTGGATATTTGGCAGGGGAGACGTCATGAACAGGGAAAAAATTTCTAACTCCTATTCCAACCAAACTCAATTTTCTTATTTAAAATCCGACGCTGATCACGAATACATGTAGCGCTTTTCAAAATTTCAATTAGATCAAAAGTTATTGCAATAATAAAATTTACATTTTTTGGATATTTGGCAGGGGAGACGTCATGAACAGGGAAAAAATTTCTAACTCCTATTCCAACCAAACTCAATTTTCTTATTTAAAATCCGACGCTGATCACGAATACATGTAGCGCTTTTCAAAATTTCAATTAGATCAAAAGTTATTGCAATAATAAAATTTCACATTTTTTGGATATTTGGCAGGGGAGACGTCATGAACAGGGAAAAAATTTCTAACTCCTATTCCAACCAAACTCAATTTTCTTATTTAAAATCCGACGCTGATCACGAATACATGTAGCGCTTTTCAAAATTTCAATTAGATCAAAAGTTATTGCAATAAAAAATTTCACATTTTTTGGATATTTGGCAGGGGAGACGTCATGAACAGGGAAAAAATTTCTAACTCCTATTCCAACCAAACTCAATTTTCTTATTTAAAATCCGACGCTGATCACGAATACATGTAGCGCTTTTCAAAATTTCAATTAGATCAAAAGTTATTGCAATAATAAAATTTCACATTTTTTGGATATTTGGCAGGGGAGACGTCATGAACAGGGAAAAAATTTCTAACTCCTATTCCAGCCAAACTCAATTTTCTTATTTAAAATCCGACGCTGATCACGAATACATGTAGCGCTTTTCAAAATTTCAATTAGATCAAAAGTTATTGCAATAATAAAATTTCACATTTTTTGGATATTTGGCAGGGGAGACGTCATGAACAGGGAAAAAATTTCTAACTCCTATTCCAACCAAACTCAATTTTCTTATTTAAAATCCGACGCTGATCACGAATACATGTAGCGCTTTTCAAAATTTCAATTAGATCAAAAGTTATTGCAATAAAAAATTTCACATTTTTTGGATATTTGGCAGGGGAGACGTCATGAACAGGGAAAAAATTTCTAACTCCTATTCCAACCAAACTCAATTTTCTTATTTAAAATCCGACGCTGATCACGAATACATGTAGCGCTTTTCAAAATTTCAATTAGATCAAAAGTTATTGCAATAATAAAATTTCACATTTTTTGGATATTTGGCAGGGGAGACGTCATGAACAGGGAAAAAATTTCTAACTCCTATTCCAACCAAACTCAATTTTCTTATTTAAAATCCGACGCTGATCACGAATACATGTAGCGCTTTTCAAAATTTCAATTAGATCAAAAGTTATTGCAATAAAAATTTCACATTTTTTGGATATTTGGCAGGGGAGACGTCATGAACAGGGAAAAAATTTCTAACTCCTATTCAACCAAACTCAATTTTCTTATTTAAAATCCGACGCTGATCACGAATACATGTAGCGCTTTTTCAAAATTTCAATTAGATCAAAAGTTATTGCAATAATAAAATTTCACATTTTTTGGATATTTGGCAGGGGAGACGTCATGAACAGGGAAAAAATTTCTAACTCCTATTCAAAAAACTCAATTTTCTTATTTAAAATCCGACGCTGATCACGAATACATGTAGCGCTTTTCAAAATTTCAATTAGATCAAAAGTTATTGCAATAATAAAATTTCACATTTTTTGGATATTTGGCAGGGGAGACGTCATGAACAGGGAAAAAATTTCTAACTCCTATTCCACCAAACTCAATTTTCTTATTTAAAATCCGACGCTGATCACGAATACATGTAGCGCTTTTCAAAATTTCAATTAGATCAAAAGTTATTGCAATAATAAAATTTCACATTTTTTGGATATTTGGCAGGGGAGACGTCATGAACAGGGAAAAAATTTCTAACTCCTATTCCAACCAAACTCAATTTTCTTATTTAAAATCCGACGCTGATCACGAATACATGTAGCGCTTTTCAAAATTTCAATTAGATCAAAAGTTATTGCAATAATAAAATTTCACATTTTTTGGATATTTGGCAGGGGAGACGTCATGAACAGGGAAAAAATTTCTAACTCCTATTCCAACCAAACTCAATTTTCTTATTTAAAATCCGACGCTGATCACGAATACATGTAGCGCTTTTCAAAATTTCAATTAGATCAAAAGTTATTGCAATAATAAAATTTCACATTTTTTGGATATTTGGCAGGGGAGACGTCATGAACAGGGAAAAAATTTCTAACTCCTATTCCAACCAAACTCAATTTTCTTATTTAAAATCCGACGCTGATCACGAATACATGTAGCGCTTTTCAAAATTTCAATTAGATCAAAAGTTATTGCAATAAAAAATTTCACATTTTTTGGATATTTGGCAGGGGAGACGTCATGAACAGGGAAAAAATTTCTAACTCCTATTCCAACCAAACTCAATTTTCTTATTTAAAATCCGACGCTGATCACGAATACATGTAGCGCTTTTCAAAATTTCAATTAGATCAAAAGTTATTGCAATAATAAAATTTCACATTTTTTGGATATTTGGCAGGGGAGACGTCATGAACAGGGAAAAAATTTCTAACTCCTATTCCAACCAAACTCAATTTTCTTATTTAAAATCCGACGCTGATCACGAATACATGTAGCGCTTTTCAAAATTTCAATTAGATCAAAAGTTATTGCAATAATAAAATTTCACATTTTTTGGATATTTGGCAGGGGAGACGTCATGAACAGGGAAAAAATTTCTAACTCCTATTCCAACCAAACTCAATTTTCTTATAAAATCCGACGCTGATCACGAATACATGTAGCGCTTTTCAAAATTTCAATTAGATCAAAAGTTATTGCAATAAAAAATTTCACATTTTTTGGATATTTGGAGGGGAGACGTCATGAACAGGGAAAAAATTTCTAACTCCTATTCAACCAAACTCAATTTTCTTATTTAAAATCCGACGCTGATCACGAATACATGTAGCGCTTTTCAAAATTTCAATTAGATCAAAAGTTATTGCAATAATAAAATTTCACATTTTTTGGATATTTGGCAGGGGAGACGTCATGAACAGGGAAAAAATTTCTAACTCCTATTCCAACCAAACTCAATTTTCTTATTTAAAATCCGACGCTGATCACGAATACATGTAGCGCTTTTCAAAATTTCAATTAGATCAAAAGTTATTGCAATAAAAAATTTCACATTTTTTGGATATTTGGCAGGGGAGACGTCATGAACAGGGAAAAAATTTCTAACTCCTATTCCAACCAAACTCAATTTTCTTATTTAAAATCCGACGCTGATCACGAATACATGTAGCGCTTTTCAAAATTTCAATTAGATCAAAAGTTATTGCAATAATAAAATTTCACATTTTTTGGATATTTGGCAGGGAGACGTCATGAACAGGGAAAAAATTTCTAACTCCTATTCCAACCAAACTCAATTTTCTTATTTAAAATCCGACGCTGATCACGAATACATGTAGCGCTTTTCAAAATTTCAATTAGATCAAAAGTTATTGCAATAAAAAATTTCACATTTTTTGGATATTTGGCAGGGGAGACGTCATGAACAGGGAAAAAATTTCTAACTCCTATTCAACCAAACTCAATTTTCTTATTTAAAATCCGACGCTGATCACGAATACATGTAGCGCTTTTCAAAATTTCAATTAGATCAAAAGTTATTGCAATAATAAAATTTCACATTTTTTGGATATTTGGCAGGGGAGACGTCATGAACAGGGAAAAAATTTCTAACTCCTATTCCAACCAAACTCAATTTTCTTATTTAAAATCCGACGCTGATCACGAATACATGTAGCGCTTTTCAAAATTTCAATTAGATCAAAAGTTATTGCAATAATAAAATTTAACATTTTTTGGAAATATTTGGTCATGGGAGACGTTCATTGGATACAGGGAAAAAATTTTCTAGACTCCTATTCCAGCCAAACTCAATTTTCTATTTAAAATCCGACGCTGATCAACGAATACATGTAGCGTCTTTCCAAAATTTCAATTAGATCAAAAGTTATTGCAATAATATAAATTTTCACTATTTTTGGATATTTGGCATTGGGAGACGTCATGAACAGGGAAAAAATTTCTAACTCCTATTCCAACCAAACTCAATTTTTTCTATATGTTAAAATCCGACGCTTGAATACGAATACATGTAGCGCTTTTCAAAATTTCAATTAGATCAAAAGTTATTGCAATATAATTTTCACATTTTTTGGATATTTGGCAGGAGACGTCATGAACAGGGAAAAAATTTCTAACTCCTATTCCAACCAAACTCAATTTTCTTATTTAAAATCCGACGCTGATCACGAATACATGTAGCGCTTTTCAAAATTTCAATTAGATCAAAAGTTATTGCAATAATAAAATTTCACATTTTTTGGATATTTGGCAGGGGAGACGTCATGAACAGGGAAAAAATTTCTAACTCCTATTCCAACCAAACTCAATTTTCTTATTTAAAATCCGACGCTGATCACGAATACATGTAGCGCTTTTCAAAATTTCAATTAGATCAAAAGTTATTGCAATAATAAAATTTCACATTTTTTGGATATTTGGCAGGGGAGACGTCATGAACAGGGAAAAAATTTCTAACTCCTATTCCAACCAAACTCAATTTTCTTATTTAAAATCCGACGCTGATCACGAATACATGTAGCGCTTTTCAAAATTTCAATTAGATCAAAAGTTATTGCAATAATAAAATTTCACATTTTTTGGATATTTGGCAGGGGAGACGTCATGAACAGGGAAAAAATTTCTAACTCCTATTCCACCAAACTCAATTTTCTTATGTAAAATCCGACGCTGATCCGAATACATGTAGCGCTTTTCAAAATTTCAATTAGATCAAAAGTTATTGCAATAATAAAATTTCACATTTTTTGGATATTTGGCAGGGGAGACGTCATGAACAGGGAAAAAATTTCTAACTCCTATTCCAACCAAACTCAATTTTCTTATTTAAAATCCGACGCTGATCACGAATACATGTAGCGCTTTTCAAAATTTCAATTAGATCAAAAGTTATTGCAATAATTTCACATTTTTTGGATATTTGGAGGGGAGACGTCATGAACAGGGAAAAAATTTCTAACTCCTATTCAACCAAACTCAATTTTCTTATTTAAAATCCGACGCTGATCACGAATACATGTAGCGCTTTTCAAAATTTCAATTAGATCAAAGTTATTGCAATATAAAATTTCACATTTTTTGGATATTTGGCAGGGAACGTCATGAACAGGAAAAATTTCTAACTCCTATCCACCAAACTCAATTTTCTATTAAAATCCGACGCTGATCACGAATACATGTACGCTTTTCAAAATTTCAATAGATCAAAAAGTTATTGCATAAAAAATTTCACATTTTTTGGATATTTGGGAGGGAACGTCAATGAAAGGAAAAAATTTTCTAACTCCTATTCAAACAAACTCAATTTTCTTATTAAATCGACGCTGATCACGAATACATGTAGCGCTTTTCAAAATTTCAATTAGATCAAAAGTTATTGCAATAAAAAATTTCACATTTTTTGGATATTTGGCAGGGAGACGTCATGAACAGGGAAAAAATTTCTAACTCCTATTCAAACCAAACTCAATTTTCTTATTTAAAATCCGACGCTGATCACGAATACATGTAGCGCTTTTCAAAATTTCAATTAGATCAAAAGTTATTGCAATAAAAAATTTCACATTTCCGACGCTGATCACGAATCACTATGTAGCTTCTTTCAAAATTTCAATAGATCAAAAGTTATTGCAAAAAATGTTCACAATTGGATATTTGGCAGGGGAGACGTCATGAACAGGGAAAAAATTTCTAACTCCTATTCCAACCAAACTCAATTTTCTTATTTAAAATCCGACGCTGATCACGAATACATTGTAGCCTTTTCAAAATTTCAATTAGATCAAAAGTTATTGCAAAAAATGTTCACAAATTTGGGATATTTGGCAGGGAGACGTCATGAACAGGGAAAAAATTTCTAACTCCTATTCCAACCAAACTCAATTTTCTTATTTAAAATCCGACGCTGATCACGAATACATGTAGCGCTTTTCAAAATTTCAATTAGATCAAAAGTTATTGCAATAATAAAATTTCACATTTTTTTGGATATTTGGCAGGGGAGACGTCATGAACAGGGAAAAAATTTCTAACTCCTATTCCAACCAAACTCAATTTTCTTATTTAAAATCCGACGCTGATCACGAATACATGTAGCGCTTTTCAAAATTTCAATTAGATCAAAAGTTATTGCAATAAAAAATGTTCACATTTTTTGGATATTTGGCAGGGGAGACGTCATGAACAGGGAAAAAATTTCTAACTCCTATTCCAACCAAACTCAATTTTCTTATTTAAAATCCGACGCTGATCACGAATACATGTAGCGCTTTTCAAAATTTCAATTAGATCAAAAGTTATTGCAATAATAAAATTTCACATTTTTTGGATATTTGGCAGGGGAGACGTCATGAACAGGGAAAAAATTTCTAACTCCTATTCCAACCAAACTCAATTTTCTTATTTAAAATCCGACGCTGATCACGAATACATGTAGCGCTTTTCAAAATTTCAATTAGATCAAAAGTTATTGCAATAAAAAATTTCACATTTTTTGGATATTTGGCAGGGGAGACGTCATGAACAGGGAAAAAATTTCTAACTCCTATTCCAACCAAACTCAATTTTCTTATTTAAAATCCGACGCTGATCACGAATACATGTAGCGCTTTTCAAAATTTCAATTAGATCAAAAGTTATTGCAATAATAAAATTTCACATTTTTTGGATATTTGGCAGGGGAGACGTCATGAACAGGGAAAAAATTTCTAACTCCTATTCCAACCAAACTCAATTTTCTTATTTAAAATCCGACGCTGATCACGAATACATGTAGCGCTTTTCAAAATTTCAATTAGATCAAAAGTTATTGCAATAATAAAATTTCACATTTTTTGGATATTTGGCAGGGGAGACGTCATGAACAGGGAAAAAATTTCTAACTCCTATTCAAACCAAACTCAATTTTCTTATTTAAAATCCGACGCTGATCACGAATACATGTAGCGCTTTTCAAAATTTCAATTAGATCAAAAGTTATTGCAATAAAAAATTTCACATTTTTTGGATATTTGGCAGGGGAGACGTCATGAACAGGGAAAAAATTTCTAACTCCTATTCCAACCAAACTCAATTTTCTTATTTAAAATCCGACGCTGATCACGAATACATGTAGCGCTTTTTCAAAATTTCAATTAGATCAAAAGTTATTGCAATAATAAAATTTCACATTTTTTGGATATTTGGCATTGGAGACGTCATGAACAGGGAAAAAATTTCTAACTCCTATGCCAACCAAACTCAATTTTCTCATGTAAAATCCGACGCTGATCACGAATACATGTAGCACTTTTCAAAATTTCAATTAGATCAAAAGTTATTGCAATAAAAAATTTCACATTTTTTGGATATTTGGCAGGGGAGACGTCATGAACAGGGAAAAAATTTCTAACTCCTATTCCAACCAAACTCAATTTTCTTATTTAAAATCCGACGCTGATCACGAATACATGTAGCGCTTTTCAAAATTTCAATTAGATCAAAAGTTATTGCAATAATAAAATTTCACATTTTTTGATATTTGGCAGGGGAGACGTCATGAACAGGGAAAAAATTTCTAACTCCTATTCCAACCAAACTCAATTTTCTTATTTAAAATCCGACGCTGATCACGAATACATGTAGCGCTTTTCAAAATTTCAATTAGATCAAAAGTTATTGCAATAATAAAATTTCACATTTTTTGGATATTTGGCAGGGAGACGTCATGAACAGGGAAAAAATTTCTAACTCCTATTCCAACCAAACTCAATTTTCTTATTTAAAATCCGACGCTGATCACGAATACATGTAGCGCTTTTCAAAATTTCAATTAGATCAAAAGTTATTGCAATAAAAAATTTCACATTTTTTGGATATTTGGCAGGGGAGACGTCATGAACAGGGAAAAAATTTCTAACTCCTATTCAAACCAAACTCAATTTTCTTATTTAAAATCCGACGCTGATCACGAATACATGTAGCGCTTTTCAAAATTTCAATTAGATCAAAAGTTATTGCAATAAAAAATTTCACATTTTTTGGATATTTGGCAGGGGAGACGTCATGAACAGGGAAAAAATTTCTAACTCCTATTCCAACCAAACTCAATTTTCTTATGTAAAATCCGACGCTGATCACGAATACATGTAGCGCTTTTCAAAATTTCAATTAGATCAAAAGTTATTGCAATAAAAAATTTCACATTTTTTGGATATTTGGCAGGGGAGACGTCATGAACAGGGAAAAAATTTCTAACTCCTATTCAACCAAACTCAATTTTCTTATTTAAAATCCGACGCTGATCACGAATACATGTAGCGCTTTTCAAAATTTCAATTAGATCAAAAGTTATTGCAATAATAAAATTTCACATTTTTTGGATATTTGGCAGGGGAGACGTCATGAACAGGGAAAAATTTCTAACTCCTATTCAACCAAACTCAATTTTCTTATTTAAAATCCGACGCTGATCACGAATACATGTAGCGCTTTTCAAAATTTCAATTAGATCAAAAGTTATTGCAATAAAAAATTTTCACATTTTTTGGATATTTGGCAGGGAGACGTCATGAACAGGGAAAAAATTTCTAACTCCTATTCCAACCAAACTCATTTTCTTATGTTAAAATCCGACGCTGATCACGAATACATGTAGCGCTTTTCAAAATTTCAATTAGATCAAAAGTTATTGCAATAATAAAATTTCACATTTTTTGGATTATTTGGCAGGGGAGACGTCATGAACAGGGAAAAAATTTCTAACTCTATTCAACCAAACTCAATTTTCTTATGTAAATCCGACGCTGATCACGAATACATGTAGCGCTTTTTCAAAATTTCAATTAGATCAAAAGTTATTGCAATAAAAAATTTCACATTTTTTGGATATTTGGCAGGGAGACGTCATGAACAGGGAAAAATTTTCTAACTCCTATTTCAACCAAACTCAATTTTCTTATTTAAAATCCGACGCTGATCACGAATACATGTAGCGCTTTTCAAAATTTCAATTAGATCAAAAGTTATTGCAATAATAAAATTTCACATTTTTTGGATATTTGGCAGGGGAGACGTCATGAACAGGGAAAAAATTTCTAACTCCTATTCCAACCAAACTCAATTTTCTTATTTAAAATCCGACGCTGATCACGAATACATGTAGCGCTTTTCAAAATTTCAATTAGATCAAAAGTTATTGCAATAATAAAATTTCACATTTTTTGGATATTTGGCAGGGGAGACGTCATGAACAGGGAAAAAATTTCTAACTCCTATTCCAACCAAACTCAATTTTCTTATTTAAAATCCGACGCTGATCACGAATACATGTAGCGCTTTTCAAAATTTCAATTAGATCAAAAGTTATTGCAATAATAAAATTTCACATTTTTTGGATATTTGGCAGGGGAGACGTCATGAACAGGGAAAAAATTTCTAACTCCTATTCCAACCAAACTCAATTTTCTTATTTAAAATCCGACGCTGATCACGAATACATGTAGCGCTTTTCAAAATTTCAATTAGATCAAAAGTTATTGCAATAATAAAATTTCACATTTTTTGGATATTTGGCAGGGGAGACGTCATGAACAGGGAAAAAATTTCTAACTCCTATTCCAACCAAACTCAATTTTCTTATTTAAAATCCGACGCTGATCACGAATACATGTAGCGCTTTTCAAAATTTCAATTAGATCAAAAGTTATTGCAATAATAAAATTTCACATTTTTTGGATATTTGGCAGGGGAGACGTCATGAACAGGGAAAAAATTTCTAACTCCTATTCAACCAAACTCAATTTTCTTATTTAAAATCCGACGCTGATCACGAATACATGTAGCGCTTTTCAAAATTTCAATTAGATCAAAAGTTATTGCAATAATAAAATTTCACATTTTTTGGATATTTGGCAGGGGAGACGTCATGAACAGGGAAAAAATTTCTAACTCCTATTCAACCAAACTCAATTTTCTTATTTAAAATCCGACGCTGATCACGAATACATGTAGCGCTTTTCAAAATTTCAATTAGATCAAAAGTTATTGCAATAAAAAATTTCACATTTTTTGGATATTTGGCAGGGGAGACGTCATGAACAGGGAAAAAATTTCTAACTCCTATTCAACCAAACTCAATTTTCTTATTTAAAATCCGACGCTGATCACGAATACATGTAGCGCTTTTCAAAATTTCAATTAGATCAAAAGTTATTGCAATAAAAAATTTCACATTTTTTGGATATTTGGCAGGGGAGACGTCATGAACAGGGAAAAAATTTCTAACTCCTATTCAACCAAACTCAATTTTCTTATTTAAAATCCGACGCTGATCACGAATACATGTAGCGCTTTTCAAAATTTCAATTAGATCAAAAGTTATTGCAATAATAAAATTTCACATTTTTTGGATATTTGGCAGGGGAGACGTCATGAACAGGGAAAAAATTTCTAACTCCTATTCCAACCAAACTCAATTTTCTTATTTAAAATCCGACGCTGATCACGAATACATGTAGCGCTTTTCAAAATTTCAATTAGATCAAAAGTTATTGCAATAATAAAATTTCACATTTTTTGGATATTTGGCAGGGGAGACGTCATGAACAGGGAAAAAATTTCTAACTCCTATTCCAACCAAACTCAATTTTCTTATTTAAAATCCGACGCTGATCACGAATACATGTAGCGCTTTTCAAAATTTCAATTAGATCAAAAGTTATTGCAATAATAAAATTTCACATTTTTTGGATATTTGGCAGGGGAGACGTCATGAACAGGGAAAAAATTTCTAACTCCTATTCCAACCAAACTCAATTTTCTTATTTAAAATCCGACGCTGATCACGAATACATGTAGCGCTTTTCAAAATTTCAATTAGATCAAAAGTTATTGCAATAAAAAATTTCACATTTTTTGGATATTTGGCAGGGGAGACGTCATGAACAGGGAAAAAATTTCTAACTCCTATTCAACCAAACTCAATTTTCTTATTTAAAATCCGACGCTGATCACGAATACATGTAGCGCTTTTCAAAATTTCAATTAGATCAAAAGTTATTGCAATAATAAAATTTCACATTTTTTGGATATTTGGCAGGGGAGACGTCATGAACAGGGAAAAAATTTCTAACTCCTATTCAACCAAACTCAATTTTCTTATTTAAAATCCGACGCTGATCACGAATACATGTAGCGCTTTTCAAAATTTCAATTAGATCAAAAGTTATTGCAATAAAAAATTTCACATTTTTTGGATATTTGGCAGGGGAGACGTCATGAACAGGGAAAAAATTTCTAACTCCTATTCAACCAAACTCAATTTTCTTATTTAAAATCCGACGCTGATCACGAATACATGTAGCGCTTTTCAAAATTTCAATTAGATCAAAAGTTATTGCAATAAAAAATTTCACATTTTTTGGATATTTGGCAGGGGAGACGTCATGAACAGGGAAAAAATTTCTAACTCCTATTCCAACCAAACTCAATTTTCTTATTTAAAATCCGACGCTGATCACGAATACATGTAGCGCTTTTCAAAATTTCAATTAGATCAAAAGTTATTGCAATAATAAAATTTCACATTTTTTGGATATTTGGCAGGGGAGACGTCATGAACAGGGAAAAAATTTCTAACTCCTATTCAACCAAACTCAATTTTCTTATTTAAAATCCGACGCTGATCACGAATACATGTAGCGCTTTTCAAAATTTCAATTAGATCAAAAGTTATTGCAATAATAAAATTTCACATTTTTTGGATATTTGGCAGGGGAGACGTCATGAACAGGGAAAAAATTTCTAACTCCTATTCCAACCAAACTCAATTTTCTTATTTAAAATCCGACGCTGATCACGAATACATGTAGCGCTTTTCAAAATTTCAATTAGATCAAAAGTTATTGCAATAAAAAATTTCACATTTTTTGGATATTTGGCAGGGGAGACGTCATGAACAGGGAAAAAATTTCTAACTCCTATTCAACCAAACTCAATTTTCTTATTTAAAATCCGACGCTGATCACGAATACATGTAGCGCTTTTCAAAATTTCAATTAGATCAAAAGTTATTGCAATAATAAAATTTCACATTTTTTGGATATTTGGCAGGGGAGACGTCATGAACAGGGAAAAAATTTCTAACTCCTATTCAACCAAACTCAATTTTCTTATTTAAAATCCGACGCTGATCACGAATACATGTAGCGCTTTTCAAAATTTCAATTAGATCAAAAGTTATTGCAATAAAAAATTTCACATTTTTTGGATATTTGGCAGGGGAGACGTCATGAACAGGGAAAAAATTTCTAACTCCTATTCCAACCAAACTCAATTTTCTTATTTAAAATCCGACGCTGATCACGAATACATGTAGCGCTTTTCAAAATTTCAATTAGATCAAAAGTTATTGCAATAATAAAATTTCACATTTTTTGGATATTTGGCAGGGGAGACGTCATGAACAGGGAAAAAATTTCTAACTCCTATTCAACCAAACTCAATTTTCTTATTTAAAATCCGACGCTGATCACGAATACATGTAGCGCTTTTCAAAATTTCAATTAGATCAAAAGTTATTGCAATAATAAAATTTCACATTTTTTGGATATTTGGCAGGGGAGACGTCATGAACAGGGAAAAAATTTCTAACTCCTATTCAACCAAACTCAATTTTCTTATTTAAAATCCGACGCTGATCACGAATACATGTAGCGCTTTTCAAAATTTCAATTAGATCAAAAGTTATTGCAATAATAAAATTTCACATTTTTTGGATATTTGGCAGGGGAGACGTCATGAACAGGGAAAAAATTTCTAACTCCTATTCCAACCAAACTCAATTTTCTTATTTAAAATCCGACGCTGATCACGAATACATGTAGCGCTTTTCAAAATTTCAATTAGATCAAAAGTTATTGCAATAAAAAATTTCACATTTTTTGGATATTTGGCAGGGGAGACGTCATGAACAGGGAAAAAATTTCTAACTCCTATTCAACCAAACTCAATTTTCTTATTTAAAATCCGACGCTGATCACGAATACATGTAGCGCTTTTCAAAATTTCAATTAGATCAAAAGTTATTGCAATAATAAAATTTCACATTTTTTGGATATTTGGCAGGGGAGACGTCATGAACAGGGAAAAAATTTCTAACTCCTATTCCAACCAAACTCAATTTTCTTATTTAAAATCCGACGCTGATCACGAATACATGTAGCGCTTTTCAAAATTTCAATTAGATCAAAAGTTATTGCAATAATAAAATTTCACATTTTTTGGATATTTGGCAGGGGAGACGTCATGAACAGGGAAAAAATTTCTAACTCCTATTCCAACCAAACTCAATTTTCTTATTTAAAATCCGACGCTGATCACGAATACATGTAGCGCTTTTCAAAATTTCAATTAGATCAAAAGTTATTGCAATAATAAAATTTCACATTTTTTGGATATTTGGCAGGGGAGACGTCATGAACAGGGAAAAAATTTCTAACTCCTATTCAACCAAACTCAATTTTCTTATTTAAAATCCGACGCTGATCACGAATACATGTAGCGCTTTTCAA
The DNA here is from genome assembly GCA_019973975.1 of Trichonephila clavata. Classification (NCBI taxonomy): domain Eukaryota; kingdom Metazoa; phylum Arthropoda; class Arachnida; order Araneae; family Nephilidae; genus Trichonephila; species Trichonephila clavata. The sequence goes on along the minus strand of BMAO01001041.1, from coordinate 9,312 downwards.
AATTTCAATTAGATCAAAAGTTATTGCAATAAAAAATTTCACATTTTTTGGATATTTGGCAGGGGAGACGTCATGAACAGGGAAAAAATTTCTAACTCCTATTCCAACCAAACTCAATTTTCTTATTTAAAATCCGACGCTGATCACGAATACATGTAGCGCTTTTCAAAATTTCAATTAGATCAAAAGTTATTGCAATAATAAAATTTCACATTTTTTGGATATTTGGCAGGGAGACGTCATGAACAGGGAAAAAATTTCTAACTCCTATTCCAACCAAACTCAATTTTCTTATTTAAAATCCGACGCTGATCACGAATACATGTAGCGCTTTTCAAAATTTCAATTAGATCAAAAGTTATTGCAATAATAAAATTTCACATTTTTTGGATATTTGGCAGGGGAGACGTCATGAACAGGGAAAAAATTTCTAACTCCTATTCAACCAAACTCAATTTTCTTATTTAAAATCCGACGCTGATCACGAATACATGTAGCGCTTTTCAAAATTTCAATTAGATCAAAAGTTATTGCAATAATAAAATTTCACATTTTTTGGATATTTGGCAGGGGAGACGTCATGAACAGGGAAAAAATTTCTAACTCCTATTCCAACCAAACTCAATTTTCTTATTTAAAATCCGACGCTGATCACGAATACATGTAGCGCTTTTCAAAATTTCAATTAGATCAAAAGTTATTGCAATAATAAAATTTCACATTTTTTGGATATTTGGCAGGGAGACGTCATGAACAGGGAAAAAATTTCTAACTCCTATTCAACCAAACTCAATTTTCTTATTTAAAATCCGACGCTGATCACGAATACATGTAGCGCTTTTCAAAATTTCAATTAGATCAAAAGTTATTGCAATAAAAAATTTCACATTTTTTGGATATTTGGCAGGGGAGACGTCATGAACAGGGAAAAAATTTCTAACTCCTATTCCAACCAAACTCAATTTTCTTATTTAAAATCCGACGCTGATCACGAATACATGTAGCGCTTTTCAAAATTTCAATTAGATCAAAAGTTATTGCAATAATAAAATTTCACATTTTTTGGATATTTGGCAGGGGAGACGTCATGAACAGGGAAAAAATTTCTAACTCCTATTCAACCAAACTCAATTTTCTTATTTAAAATCCGACGCTGATCACGAATACATGTAGCGCTTTTCAAAATTTCAATTAGATCAAAAGTTATTGCAATAATAAAATTTCACATTTTTTGGATATTTGGCAGGGGAGACGTCATGAACAGGGAAAAAATTTCTAACTCCTATTCCAACCAAACTCAATTTTCTTATTTAAAATCCGACGCTGATCACGAATACATGTAGCGCTTTTCAAAATTTCAATTAGATCAAAAGTTATTGCAATAAAAAATTTCACATTTTTTGGATATTTGGCAGGGGAGACGTCATGAACAGGGAAAAAATTTCTAACTCCTATTCCAACCAAACTCAATTTTCTTATTTAAAATCCGACGCTGATCACGAATACATGTAGCGCTTTTCAAAATTTCAATTAGATCAAAAGTTATTGCAATAATAAAATTTCACATTTTTTGGATATTTGGCAGGGGAGACGTCATGAACAGGGAAAAAATTTCTAACTCCTATTCCAACCAAACTCAATTTTCTTATTTAAAATCCGACGCTGATCACGAATACATGTAGCGCTTTTCAAAATTTCAATTAGATCAAAAGTTATTGCAATAATAAAATTTCACATTTTTTGGATATTTGGCAGGGGAGACGTCATGAACAGGGAAAAAATTTCTAACTCCTATTCCAACCAAACTCAATTTTCTTATTTAAAATCCGACGCTGATCACGAATACATGTAGCGCTTTTCAAAATTTCAATTAGATCAAAAGTTATTGCAATAATAAAATTTCACATTTTTTGGATATTTGGCAGGGGAGACGTCATGAACAGGGAAAAAATTTCTAACTCCTATTCCAACCAAACTCAATTTTCTTATTTAAAATCCGACGCTGATCACGAATACATGTAGCGCTTTTCAAAATTTCAATTAGATCAAAAGTTATTGCAATAAAAAATTTCACATTTTTTGGATATTTGGCAGGGGAGACGTCATGAACAGGGAAAAAATTTCTAACTCCTATTCCAACCAAACTCAATTTTCTTATTTAAAATCCGACGCTGATCACGAATACATGTAGCGCTTTTCAAAATTTCAATTAGATCAAAAGTTATTGCAATAAAAAATTTCACATTTTTTGGATATTTGGGGGAGACGTCATGAACAGGGAAAAAATTTCTAACTCCTATTCAACCAAACTCAATTTTCTTATTTAAAATCCGACGCTGATCACGAATACATGTAGCGCTTTTCAAAATTTCAATTAGATCAAAAGTTATTGCAATAATAAAATTTCACATTTTTTGGATATTTGGCAGGGGAGACGTCATGAACAGGGAAAAAATTTCTAACTCCTATTCCAACCAAACTCAATTTTCTTATTTAAAATCCGACGCTGATCACGAATACATGTAGCGCTTTTCAAAATTTCAATTAGATCAAAAGTTATTGCAATAATAAAATTTCACATTTTTTGGATATTTGGCAGGGGAGACGTCATGAACAGGGAAAAAATTTCTAACTCCTATTCCAACCAAACTCAATTTTCTTATTTAAAATCCGACGCTGATCACGAATACATGTAGCGCTTTTCAAAATTTCAATTAGATCAAAAGTTATTGCAATAATAAAATTTCACATTTTTTGGATATTTGGCAGGGGAGACGTCATGAACAGGGAAAAAATTTCTAACTCCTATTCCAACCAAACTCAATTTTCTTATTTAAAATCCGACGCTGATCACGAATACATGTAGCGCTTTTCAAAATTTCAATTAGATCAAAAGTTATTGCAATAAAAAATTTCACATTTTTTGGATATTTGGCAGGGGAGACGTCATGAACAGGGAAAAAATTTCTAACTCCTATTCAACCAAACTCAATTTTCTTATTTAAAATCCGACGCTGATCACGAATACATGTAGCGCTTTTCAAAATTTCAATTAGATCAAAAGTTATTGCAATAATAAAATTTCACATTTTTTGGATATTTGGCAGGGGAGACGTCATGAACAGGGAAAAAATTTCTAACTCCTATTCAACCAAACTCAATTTTCTTATTTAAAATCCGACGCTGATCACGAATACATGTAGCGCTTTTCAAAATTTCAATTAGATCAAAAGTTATTGCAATAAAAAATTTCACATTTTTTGGATATTTGGCAGGGGAGACGTCATGAACAGGGAAAAAATTTCTAACTCCTATTCCAACCAAACTCAATTTTCTTATTTAAAATCCGACGCTGATCACGAATACATGTAGCGCTTTTCAAAATTTCAATTAGATCAAAAGTTATTGCAATAATAAAATTTCACATTTTTTGGATATTTGGCAGGGAGACGTCATGAACAGGGAAAAAATTTCTAACTCCTATTCCAACCAAACTCAATTTTCTTATTTAAAATCCGACGCTGATCACGAATACATGTAGCGCTTTTCAAAATTTCAATTAGATCAAAAGTTATTGCAATAAAAAATTTCACATTTTTTGGATATTTGGCAGGGGAGACGTCATGAACAGGGAAAAAATTTCTAACTCCTATTCAACCAAACTCAATTTTCTTATTTAAAATCCGACGCTGATCACGAATACATGTAGCGCTTTTCAAAATTTCAATTAGATCAAAAGTTATTGCAATAATAAAATTTCACATTTTTTGGATATTTGGCAGGGGAGACGTCATGAACAGGGAAAAAATTTCTAACTCCTATTCCAACCAAACTCAATTTTCTTATTTAAAATCCGACGCTGATCACGAATACATGTAGCGCTTTTCAAAATTTCAATTAGATCAAAAGTTATTGCAATAATAAAATTTCACATTTTTTGGATATTTGGCAGGGGAGACGTCATGAACAGGGAAAAAATTTCTAACTCCTATTCCAACCAAACTCAATTTTCTTATTTAAAATCCGACGCTGATCACGAATACATGTAGCGCTTTTCAAAATTTCAATTAGATCAAAAGTTATTGCAATAATAAAATTTCACATTTTTTGGATATTTGGCAGGGGAGACGTCATGAACAGGGAAAAAATTTCTAACTCCTATTCAACCAAACTCAATTTTCTTATTTAAAATCCGACGCTGATCACGAATACATGTAGCGCTTTTCAAAATTTCAATTAGATCAAAAGTTATTGCAATAAAAAATTTCACATTTTTTGGATATTTGGCAGGGGAGACGTCATGAACAGGGAAAAAATTTCTAACTCCTATTCCAACCAAACTCAATTTTCTTATTTAAAATCCGACGCTGATCACGAATACATGTAGCGCTTTTCAAAATTTCAATTAGATCAAAAGTTATTGCAATAATAAAATTTCACATTTTTTGGATATTTGGCAGGGAGACGTCATGAACAGGGAAAAAATTTCTAACTCCTATTCCAACCAAACTCAATTTTCTTATTTAAAATCCGACGCTGATCACGAATACATGTAGCGCTTTTCAAAATTTCAATTAGATCAAAAGTTATTGCAATAAAAAATTTCACATTTTTTGGATATTTGGCAGGGAGACGTCATGAACAGGGAAAAAATTTCTAACTCCTATTCAACCAAACTCAATTTTCTTATTTAAAATCCGACGCTGATCACGAATACATGTAGCGCTTTTCAAAATTTCAATTAGATCAAAAGTTATTGCAATAATAAAATTTCACATTTTTTGGATATTTGGGGGAGACGTCATGAACAGGGAAAAAATTTCTAACTCCTATTCCAACCAAACTCAATTTTCTTATTTAAAATCCGACGCTGATCACGAATACATGTAGCGCTTTTCAAAATTTCAATTAGATCAAAAGTTATTGCAATAAAAAAATTTCACATTTTTTGGATATTTGGCAGGGGAGACGTCATGAACAGGGAAAAAATTTCTAACTCCTATTCAACCAAACTCAATTTTCTTATTTAAAATCCGACGCTGATCACGAATACATGTAGCGCTTTTCAAAATTTCAATTAGATCAAAAGTTATTGCAATAATAAAATTTCACATTTTTTGGATATTTGGCAGGGGAGACGTCATGAACAGGGAAAAAATTTCTAACTCCTATTCCAACCAAACTCAATTTTCTTATTTAAAATCCGACGCTGATCACGAATACATGTAGCGCTTTTCAAAATTTCAATTAGATCAAAAGTTATTGCAATAATAAAATTTCACATTTTTTGGATATTTGGCAGGGAGACGTCATGAACAGGGAAAAAATTTCTAACTCCTATTCCAACCAAACTCAATTTTCTTATTTAAAATCCGACGCTGATCACGAATACATGTAGCGCTTTTCAAAATTTCAATTAGATCAAAAGTTATTGCAATAAAAAATTTCACATTTTTTGGATATTTGGCAGGGGAGACGTCATGAACAGGGAAAAAATTTCTAACTCCTATTCCAACCAAACTCAATTTTCTTATTTAAAATCCGACGCTGATCACGAATACATGTAGCGCTTTTCAAAATTTCAATTAGATCAAAAGTTATTGCAATAAAAAATTTCACATTTTTTGGATATTTGGCAGGGGAGACGTCATGAACAGGGAAAAAATTTCTAACTCCTATTCCAACCAAACTCAATTTTCTTATTTAAAATCCGACGCTGATCACGAATACATGTAGCGCTTTTCAAAATTTCAATTAGATCAAAAGTTATTGCAATAAAAAATTTCACATTTTTTGGATATTTGGCAGGGGAGACGTCATGAACAGGGAAAAAATTTCTAACTCCTATTCAACCAAACTCAATTTTCTTATTTAAAATCCGACGCTGATCACGAATACATGTAGCGCTTTTCAAAATTTCAATTAGATCAAAAGTTATTGCAATAAAAAATTTCACATTTTTTGGATATTTGGCAGGGGAGACGTCATGAACAGGGAAAAAATTTCTAACTCCTATTCCAACCAAACTCAATTTTCTTATTTAAAATCCGACGCTGATCACGAATACATGTAGCGCTTTTCAAAATTTCAATTAGATCAAAAGTTATTGCAATAAAAAATTTCACATTTTTTGGATATTTGGCAGGGGAGACGTCATGAACAGGGAAAAAATTTCTAACTCCTATTCCAACCAAACTCAATTTTCTTATTTAAAATCCGACGCTGATCACGAATACATGTAGCGCTTTTCAAAATTTCAATTAGATCAAAAGTTATTGCAATAATAAAATTTCACATTTTTTGGATATTTGGCAGGGGAGACGTCATGAACAGGGAAAAAATTTCTAACTCCTATTCCAACCAAACTCAATTTTCTTATTTAAAATCCGACGCTGATCACGAATACATGTAGCGCTTTTCAAAATTTCAATTAGATCAAAAGTTATTGCAATAAAAAATTTCACATTTTTTGGATATTTGGCAGGGAGACGTCATGAACAGGGAAAAAATTTCTAACTCCTATTCCAACCAAACTCAATTTTCTTATTTAAAATCCGACGCTGATCACGAATACATGTAGCGCTTTTCAAAATTTCAATTAGATCAAAAGTTATTGCAATAATAAAATTTCACATTTTTTGGATATTTGGCAGGGAGACGTCATGAACAGGGAAAAAATTTCTAACTCCTATTCCAACCAAACTCAATTTTCTTATTTAAAATCCGACGCTGATCACGAATACATGTAGCGCTTTTCAAAATTTCAATTAGATCAAAAGTTATTGCAATAAAAAATTTCACATTTTTTGGATATTTGGCAGGGAGACGTCATGAACAGGGAAAAAATTTCTAACTCCTATTCCAACCAAACTCAATTTTCTTATTTAAAATCCGACGCTGATCACGAATACATGTAGCGCTTTTCAAAATTTCAATTAGATCAAAAGTTATTGCAATAAAAAATTTCACATTTTTTGGATATTTGGCAGGGAGACGTCATGAACAGGGAAAAAATTTCTAACTCCTATTCCAACCAAACTCAATTTTCTTATTTAAAATCCGACGCTGATCACGAATACATGTAGCGCTTTTCAAAATTTCAATTAGATCAAAAGTTATTGCAATAATAAAATTTCACATTTTTTGGATATTGGCATTGGAGGGGAGACGTCATGAACAGGGAAAAAATTTCTAACTCCTATTCCAACCAAACTCAATTTTCTTATTTAAAATCCGACGCTGATCACGAATACATGTAGCGCTTTTCAAAATTTCAATTAGATCAAAAGTTATTGCAATAATAAAATTTCACATTTTTTGGATATTTGGCAGGGGAGACGTCATGAACAGGGAAAAAATTTCTAACTCCTATTCCAACCAAACTCAATTTTCTTATTTAAAATCCGACGCTGATCACGAATACATGTAGCGCTTTTCAAAATTTCAATTAGATCAAAAGTTATTGCAATATAAAAATTTCACATTTTTTGGATATTGGCAGGGGGACGTCATGAACAGGGAAAAAATTTCTAACTCCTATGCAACCAAACTCAATTTTCTCATGTAAAAATCCGACGCTGATCACGAATACATGTAGCGCTTTTCAAAATTTCAATTAGATCAAAAGTTATTGCAATAATAAAATTTCACATTTTTTGGATATTTGGCAGGGGAGACGTCATGAACAGGGAAAAAATTTCTAACTCCTATTCCACCAAACTCAATTTTCTTATTTAAAATCCGACGCTGATCACGAATACATGTAGCGCTTTTCAAAATTTCAATTAGATCAAAAGTTATTGCAATAATAAAATTTAACATTTTTTGGATATTTGGCAGGGGAGACGTCATGAACAGGGAAAAAAATTTCTAAACTCCTATTCCAACCAAACTCAATTTTTCTATTTAAAATCCGACGCTGATCACGAATACATGTAGCACTTTTCAAAATTTCAATTAGATCAAAAGTTATTGCAATAAAAATTTTCACATTTTTTGGATATTTGGAAGGGGAGACGTCATGAACAGGGAAAAAATTTCTAACTCCTATTAAACCAAACTCAATTTTCTTATTTAAAATCCGACGTGATCACGAATACATGTAGCGCTTTTCAAAATTTCAATTAGATCAAAAGTTATTGCAATAATAAAATTTCACATTTTTTTGGATATTTGGCAGGGGAGACGTCATGAACAGGAAAAAATTTCTAACTCCTATCCAGCCAAACTCCAATTTTCTTATTTAAATCCGACGCTGATCACGAATACATGTAGCGCTTTTCAAAATTTCAATTAGATCAAAAGTTATTGCAATAATAAAAATTTCACATTTTTTGGATATTTGGCAGGGGAGACGTCATGAACAGGGAAAAATTTCTAACTCCTATTCCAACCAAACTCAATTTTCTTATTTAAAATCCGACGCTGATCACGAATACATGTAGCGCTTTTCAAAATTTCAATTAGATCAAAAGTTATTGCAATAAAAAATTTCACATTTTTTGGATATTTGGCATGGAGACGTCATGAACAGGGAAAAAATTTCTAACTCCTATCCAACCAAACTCAATTTTCTTATTAAAATCCGACGCTGATCACGAATACATGTAGCGCTTTTCAAAATTTCAATTAGATCAAAAAGTTATTGCAATAAAAAATGTTCACATTTTTTGGATATTTGGAAGGGGAGACGTCAATGAACAGGGAAAAAATTTCTAACTCCTATTCCAACCAAACTCAATTTTCTTATTTAAAATCCGACGCTGATCACGAATACATGTAGCGCTTTTTCAAAATTTCAATTAGATCAAAAGTTATTGCAATAATAAAATTTCACATTTTTTTGGATATTTGGCATTGGAGACGTCATGAACAGGGAAAAAATTTCTAACTCCTATGCCAACCAACTCCAATTTTCTGATGTAAAATCCCGACGCTGATCACGAATACATGTAGCGCTTTTTCAAAATTTCAATTAGATCAAAAGTTATTGCAATAATAAAATTTCAACATTTTTTGGATATTTGGAAGGGGAGACGTCATGAACAGGGAAAAAATTTCTAACTCCTATTCAACCAAACTCAATTTTCTTATTTAAAATCCGACGCTGATCACGAATACATGTAGCGCTTTTCAAAATTTCAATTAGATCAAAAGTTATTGCAATAAAAAATTTCACATTTTTTGGATATTTGGAAGGGGAGACGTCATGAACAGGGAAAAAATTTCTAACTCCTATTCAAACCAAACTCACTTTTCTTATTTAAAATCCGACGCTGATCACGAATACCATGTAGCACTTTTCAAAATTTC